>VOMN01027649.1:0-28616 GCA_014899125.1 Orchestia grillus | reverse complement strand
TGCTACTGCATATAGTGATTCCACAGGACACTAAAATCATCAAATCTGTACAAGCTCTTTGTACGTCTGAACATCATAGCTCATTTTACAGCCATTTTTCGAAACCAATTTCGAACTATAAAATTCAATTCTTATCCCATTAATACCAGTGCAGGAATTTACTTATTGCCTGACAATGTGCCTCGCATTAACCTCCAATTTCCCCAGAGGCCGCACAACTCACGCAGAAGCGAAGTCTCGTGGAGACAGAGGCGCTAGCTTCCTCCACCCTCTCTCGCCCCACCACTCCCTCGGCCGCACTAAACGCCTGTTACGGCGGAACAAGAAGGCCGATTTTTTGTCGCTTGTTTGCAGTGTCGGCCGATCAGTGGCTGTGTAGGCGCATTATTCGCACCGATGCGCCTTTTCGAGCTCCTTCTTTGAGGGGCAACTGGTCTAGTGAGAAGCTCATGAGGTGAATTGGTGAATTTTGCATGCGTCCAGTCAATATTCTACACAAAGAAGATCAGGAGCTCCATGCTACGGATTCGCAAGGGAAACTTTTCTTCTTGAATTTTCTGAGCGCTGAGATTTGCATCTGTATAAAAGGAACTTTCGAATTTCCTTCTCTGGTTTAAGAAGTGCGGGTTTTCAATATAGATTGAGAAAGACGTTTCGACTCCTAATTAACACCCTGTGAAATTTCAGAGGCTGCAAAATAATCTCTAGATGAGGTGTCGGATCTTTGGAATATCAAGAATGGTAATGATTGCCGTTTACTATACTTCTACGGAAATACTATACCACCATAGTGAAAAGCTATAGAATACCAACAAATTGTTTTTGGTACTGTAAAATAAGTTTATTGACAAAGAGACATTGTCACTGGCAAATTAAGGATCACATTTGCAAAGTGAAACTATTGAAGTAACCCAACGAGCCTCTAAATTCGAAAGTAAATATGTTTTAAAAGTCATTTAATACTACAATAAATGGCTTACACAGTATCACAGTAAAATTTCGACTAGATAGCAAAAATTCAGATCGGATGTTACAAAATTCATTACATTGCAAGTTATCCGAGCGTCACATTCAAAGTTCAAAAAACAACACTTTCCAAATTTCTCGATTCAACAATCTTTTTCTTCTGCTTTCTTCAGTGTTACAAAATGCTTTGCTCACTCTCGCACTTGGAACTTATGTCGAAAAGAGGGATTTTTAAAACAAGTCTTGTAAATAAAATCTCTTTAATTTTATTATTCTACAAATCGACATTAATTACAAACACCGCATATTTTTATATCGCATATAGGAAAAGAAAGCTCCAGCTGAAGTTAATTTTCCGCGTGTGCGTGGTATTCGACAGTGACTTGCACAATTCTCTATCCATGCGCCTTATTTGACCTTCATTTGAACAGTTCTCTGTAAGGCCTGTAATTTAGATTCGATTCATTGTGCTCACCGTGCGTGTGAGTGGTAACCAAACTTCATTTGGGTAATTCTACAAACGTTAATATTATTCGAACTTGATTTAAATAAACTCCGTGTTTGTATGTTATTCGTACTTTACTTAAACAAATGTCAATGCATGTATGTTATTAGAACTTGATCGCAATATGAGAGCATTATAACGCTGTTGGCCACACTTATTAACGGGTAACAGCCTAAAACCGCCATAGCCGGGACTTCTACAACAAATCATGGGAGAGCACCGATTGATTCAAACTGACTTTACTCAACTGAGTATGAAAAAGCGACGCTGTGTCATAACCCTAGCGTGACTACTATTCCTTTCGTTAGACATCAGAGTTTGCATAATAATACGTCACTCTACGCAGCTATGATGTCAATAAATGTCTCAGCTGCAAAATATTTAACTTCCTTTTCAATAAATTTTGTAGTGTACAAAATTTGAAGGGAGGACAGAGCTCACACTAATTAATGAAATATATTTTCTGAAATAAAACAAGTCATGTAACGTGACTTAATAAGATCTAGAGGACGAACTTCAATTAGCGCACTACATCTTGTTCAGTTTTGTCACCGTTAAAGACTTGCGGTTGACGACCATTATTTTACAAATAAACTTATCAAAATAATTATATAAAATAAATGCACTCTTCGTTTTGGAAACTTAGTGACGTACATTATAGCCAACTCGTCTTTGTTCACCGGTTATTTTCTCAGAGCAGTCGTTCTTAATTTGTCTTCGGGAAGAGTATTAATTTGCTCGTGGCTTTGAAAATTAAACTGAACGAGTACCTAGTAATAAACACTATGTGCTCCATGACGTTCACATAAATATAATGACCACCATAGGAGGGAAAAAAGATTTGTAATTAAGGAACACGAAACTATCATGGAACTCACTCAAATAACAGATTGTTCATAATTGGGATCGAAATTGATTTTACAGAGCAAACGCAGTATGGAGAGAACTCTACTTAAGGCACGCGTAGTTTTTTTTGCATTTAGATTGCTTTTTTAGTACAAATGTACAAATTATATTTGGTTGGAATACAATAAGCTCTTCTATACTGAGGTATGTACAGTTATGATACAAATGTACTGTACATAATAACAATATTATACAAACAAAAGAAATAATATATATATATAAAAAATATCTACACAAGGCATTGTAGATACCATTAATAGAAGCAAAGCACCCGTTCTACAAAGTAGGTTAGAGAACCTAGCAATTGATCATATACCTTAGTATGGCAGCTGAACGTAACAGACGCTGGATTGAAATGATGTGGATAACCGTCATGTCCACTTTGTAAACTTTCTTCAAATTACACAAGGAGATACCAAGTATGCGAGATTCTGGCCGTCAAGTACGGGAATGAGAATCCGTGGACTTAAAGGCTGGTGGCGGTTTGTATAACAAGACTTGATCTTATTGACCCCTGCTGTACTCGATTCCACTGAGCTAATAGCTGAAAATGAAGAAACAGATAGTGCTGTGACGGTTGTACTTGGCGGGTCTGTAAGTTTGGAAACATTTATTTATCACAAGTAATTTACATCAGATACAGGTTTACAATCAAACGAGGAATGACGAAGAACCGGGATCAGGATATATACCATATGTTGGCCCGAATAAGCTACAAGACTTCTAGGATTCATTGATATTAAGTTCATTCATAATACTGTTTGGTGACTGGTAGAGTACTTTTGCAGCGATACTTTGTGTGACTAACAGGATATTTCTTGGAAGACTAGACTAAAAGTAAACAAGAATTGCTGTATGATACATAAATTTTCTTGTTCACGTATTGAATTTTTTTTCACGAAGGTCATAGACCGAACCTAATTAGGGAGATGGCGGGGAGAACTTAGGCAACGATGTATGGGCGTCGTTGAGCATTCCGATGACCATTTCTCTGACGGCGATTTTCTGGGAAGATTCCTTAAAAAAGAGGTGCTCGATGGTACGTGCGGTGATCTTCTCCATTACCCTCAGCACCAGGTACAGTTCATGGCTGTGGATGATATAAACAAAATAAATAATATATATCTGATATGATATGTAAAATAAATGCTGTGAATTTTAACTATTGATGGGTATACAGCGTACAAATACAGTATATATGTAGGTACAGGTTCGCAGGAGTCCTTTTTTTGTACAAGTTTCAGTGGTAACTAAGGAATGCTTTCTACTTATAGTTTGCTTATTAATATTTTATATTTTCATTACACAAGATTTTGCGGGTGGATCCAGGTTTAAATTTTCATATGTAAATACGAGTTTATTTATTCATGTATACGGAAAATAGCTGTAACCCATAATGACACTTTTTATTAGTTCTTCATAGTCTCTAACACTTTTTTGAACACATGTAGCTAAGTTTTGGTAACGGTGTAGATTCAAGTACCTAAAAGTACCCAAAAAATAAATCATAAAAGGGAATGAAGGTTATAGAATGAATGAAGGAATAGAATGAAGGTTGTCTCGGACAGCTTGGAGCAGGAATGGAATATTTCGTAGAACATAAATATGTCGCAAACTCAGCGCATAGTGTAGGTACTGAGAGAATATTCCCAAGCGTCGTCCAAGTGGTTCACTCTGTGTTTTTTGCCTTCATGATAAATTATAGCCATTGAGCAGAAACAGTATTTGTATTTGAAAGTATTTTCGAAACGAAGGTGTCGAGTACAATAGATTTTATATGAACAACGTTTCAATAAATTTTTCATTTACATATAAGTTCGCTGTAAATTCGCAGGGGTATTCGGCAGGAATTGAAAAAAATAATAAAGTACTTTAAATTGATGAGTGGAATTCTATCTTGAATACGATTGTTTCAAATTAGCATTAATACAATGTAAAATAAATGAGTTAAGGCAAGTTTCGGTGTCTTCATCATTCCTCATGTTTACCATAAAAAATAATGCAATTGAGAATTATCATGGGAGTTGTGATTGTTTGATTAATATTTCATTGTTTAATCATATATGAGCTGTAATAAAATCGGACTTATAAAGTAATTAAAATTCAGTTTTGTCAATGCTGATCTTAAGGCATATTATTCTTCATGAGAAAAAAACATAAAAATATTGTAAATCCTGAATTAAAACAATTAAGCGTGAGCCAATAATTTCATTTCCTTAGGTATACACACTGTTGGTATAAAACAACCAAACAAAGTAAAGCATGAGCTGCAATATTGTTCTCATGGAACATTTGATTCGGAATTTTTCTGTAACACGAAGGCGTTCCCCATTTTTGCGAAGAAAGGTTTTGTTCGGAAAGGTTTTGCTCGGTAAGGTTTGGCACTAAAAGGTTTTACGTAGAAAGGTTTTACGTAGAAACGTTTTGCGCACAAAGGTTTTACGTAGAAAGGTTTTGCACAGGAAATTTTTGCGTAGGAAGGCTTTGCACAGGAAGGTTTTGCGTAGAAAGGTTTTGCACAGGAAGGTTTTGCGTAGAAAGGTTTTGCACAGGAAGGTTTTGCGTAGAAAGGTTTTGCACAGGAAGGTTTTGCGCAGGAAGGTTTTGCACTGGAAGGTTTTGCGTAGAAAGGCTTTGCACAGGAAGGTTTTGCGTAGAAAGGTTTTGCACAGGAAGGTTTTGCGCAGGAAGGTTCTGCCTAGGATGATGCCCATCCGCCGACTCGACAATTTTATTAAGTCATGGTGACCCCTGAGCCCCAGCGACATACCTCCTAGAAGTGGCCGCAGTCCCGGGCTTGGCGGCGCTGAGCAGGTGAGAGAACAAGCTCCTCAGCCCTGAGTGCATGAGCTCTGGCTCCCGGATGGGTTCTTCGCCTGAAATTAAAGATGGAAAACAAACGTGAAACGATTCTCGTAACGAGCTCGTGGATTTAAATAGCAACACTTACACCATTGCGAGTTACATTTAACTTTAATTGTATTAATTAGTCTTTTCCTTCGTTTTTAATATGATGCGATTAACTTCGCCTGCTATTGATGATAGAAACTTGTTGTAAAACCTGATTGCACGACAGACTCGTGCTCTTTATCGGCGGAACTTTTGCCTTTAAGAGAGACATTCAATTTATTCTCCCTTGCATGTACTAGTACCACTATTTTCTTCTATTTTCTATAAGATCAAGGTTTATAACGAACAGTCACATCTTCAATATTCCTCATCTAAGAGTATCTGTGGATCGCTCTCTGAAATGTTTTCCTGTGATGAAAGTGTAATTGCAAGATCGTATAAAAATTTATACATTTTATCACCTGTGTTAATTATCCCAAAACTGTGTGGGAGAAGGAAGCTCAATGTGGCTCTTTTAGAACGAAATTTAACCCAGCTAAGTTGTGCTGTTCACGTTTTGACGCTTTCTACAAACGAAATCTACTCACAAAAATGTTCTTTGCCAGCACAAACTCCCCGTGCAGCCGTCAAAAGAAGAAGCTCCTTTTGATTTTCTCTAATTTCTTTTTTTTATTTGAACGTTCGTAATAGCTTTCTGGACTCAAGAGCATACATTTCGAATACTTGTTGCTAAACATCTTGAATCTTTGCAAATCAAACCGAGCATAGAAAACAAAAACTACATCGAGCGTTGTCAGTAATTTTAGCTGTCAAGGTACCCGTTGTTTACGTGTTTAGGAAAGGTAAGAGCGTAAGTATATGGCCACAGATAACGTTGCCTTGACGCTTGTCGCTTACTGGTTATTAATATCATTTTTCTCTTACATATTTGAAAAATACATTATTTTGGCCGTAGACATGAAATGCGACGCAGAATACGTAGAGTAAAGACCTACTTAACTAAGCAAATATCAAAAGCATCCATCATTTTAATCGTCTCACGCTATGAACTCTAATTCCAATCGATAAATAATACATTGATAAATAAAATCTAATTATTTTTGAAGGAACACCCACATGTGATTCAATTTGATATTTTGAAGGCACTATTTTAACCTAAAAATTAGGCTACCAGACATTGACGTTGTACTTCTCTTCTTCTTCAAATACATACTCCTATTGCTTTGAAACAATTATAATTAGAAAAACTAAATTTAATTCAGTAATTCATCGGCTATCTCTTATACAGAATAAACGTATTTGAGGCTCTTTTTAATGGAAGAAATGATTCGAAAAATGATGAAATTACGCAAAGTTAAGAAACATAGAAATAACTTTACGGATGCGGAGCACTCGATAACATTACTCACAGTAAAGAAATATAGAGATGGCTTTCAGGATGTTGAATTCTTCGTCGTCTAAATGAAGCTGTCTGACGACGTCCATGCAGTACTGGACAGACGACACGTCGCTGCCGCCGCTGACGCGAGCAGCGGGGTCGCACCTCATTAAATCGTCCGAATATTTGAGCTCAAACTGAACGCTGGATAAGAGGAATAGCCTGTGCCACGAGTTGCCCACCAGCGTTGTCTGGCGAGAGAGACAAATCGTCGATTGAATTATGAATTGAATGCTAGAAATATCTGCATTGAGCATGGTGTAAGCCTGCATACATTTAAGAACTGTTTTACTCGGATAAATTATGTATTGGACATTCAAAATATCAGCGTCGATCGATGTATCACTTGCAAGATAAAAAGAGTAACCAACGGGAGTAAAGGGTTCGTGCCCGGAGAAGGTAGCAAGAATAATAACACAATTTAAAAGTATAGGTGGCGATTATATGAGAATAAGGAGTTTAGACTCTGTACTCCAATATTTAAAAGCTAGACTAATTTTCAGGCAAGAATTTACTGGTTTGCACTCTTTTCAGCTACTGCTCAGAGGGCAAAGGACATTTTTTTTACTTCTCCGGGTATAGAATCACAGTTAAATCTTCCATCCACCCCTGTCTATCCCTTATGAATTAAAAAAGGTGTTATAATATGACCCTCAGAATACGAAAATAGGGTTGAAGGTTTTGGGTGAACTTAAAGAAGCAACACTCACAACAACAGAGGAGAAAAATAACAAGAGACAAGTTTAGGTAACTTAGTATCCGGTTTAAAGATGAATAGATGGTGTTAGTGGTCGGTAGTAATACGAAAGAGGGAACAAGTCAAATGCGAAGCGGAGTGAATGTAAGTATGAAATGAACAGCATAGGAGAAAAAAAGCACGTGCCGTTTATGAAATCACTCTGTAAATGCGGTGGTTGGAGCCGGGCAAAAGAGCGGCTCATCAGGGATTAATACTCACTATTATTTTACAACGTACGCATGGTGCCATTCTTCAGCATCTAATATCTTCATTTTCTTATTGAATAGCGAACAGACATAAGAGTTCGTTCACCAGTTAATACATTATGATGCCCTCTTGGAGAATGCAGGCCTAAAGAAGCACAAACGAAAACAGACTCACTTGCTTTATTCCTCAAGTCGGGTACAAACATTTATTTGCGAATTAATGTAAGTCTGACACATAATTCCTTGTTTGTTTACTTGTAGTCTTGACACATAACTCTTAAATGATGCCCCGTTAATCAGCATCGTGTATAATAGGAGAAACAACAGTAACGTTTTCACCGCCTTCATACTCTTCAAGATCCCTTAAAGAACCATTCATGCTTTGAATACACGAAATTTTAAATAAATTCAGAATATCAATGCAAACAAAAAAAATTTACGAGTCACATCTACTTCTGTTTTTAAGTGAATTAAAATTTTTACTTATTAATAAATAATAACTGATCAATGGTGACCTGACGGGTAATGGGAGGTCAAGTATTAGCAAAATAGTATCGTTGCTGTACAGTGAGCGTATTCCTGAAGCTTATTCCACTCACCAGCCTGGCTGCCGCATCAATGAGACATTAAAATACTACTTTTTGTTAAAAATATGACAAAAGTTAAACTAAGTATTTTTATATGTATCATATACCCGAAAACGTAAAAACTTGCACCGGATCGGCGAAAGCAATTTTGTCCGATGCTTTCGAGTAGAACATACTTCCAAAATTTCGAGAATACCAACGCTACATCCAGCAATTCCATACGAAATGGTTAAGCCTTTAATATAGGACGATGAAAAAGTATGATAACAAATCCATAAAAGCTTCGTTAGTAACATGAACCAAAAAGAACGGGAGTTTTGAACTACATGAGCTGCAAAGTAGAAGAATTTAACATGCACTAGCAAGGAAGTCCCGCTCGTAATCACGCTTACTCTGTCGGCCGATGATAAAACTTGAAATTCTGGTAAGGATTTTGTCAATTGCACGTTTTTCAGGAGAATTTGGGTGGGATTGGGAGGGGGAGGTCTCGCTGGCACATGCACCACACTGGAAGGGTACTGAAATAAAAGAAAAACAACAGGGTGAAAATTGAGGTCTCACTAAAGCTCCGTGCTCTTCAAGGAATATAATAGAATTGAAACTTAACAGGAATATTAAATGAAAGGGAAAAGTTAATTACGGACGTTGAAACGATAACATTGTATGACAATCTTTTAAAACAACTTTACAAAATGTTAACCAATAATTAACAGGAGGAGCTTGTCTTACAGTACTTTCAATCTGCGTCAATAGTGATGAGAATAAATTTCCTGCCTAATATAGATTTATAAAATAACTGAACACTGACAAATAAACTTTAAATACTCAAACAAGTCTACGATTACACCGATAAATAACTTGACTTCTTTATGTCACATATAAAATGAAACTGAAATATAACTTATTAACACCTAAATTTATCTCAAGTTAGGGATTAAATTTCAATTTAGAAAACACCTACATATATACTGGCCTGTATTGACCAGACTTAACTAAACAAAAACTAAATTTCTCACCCTGGCAGTTGGGGCGAGCAGACCCGTACGCTTGGGGACGACGGTCTCTGAGGCCTCAGAAGGCGGCGTTGGGGGCACGACGATGCCGCGGCCGCTGGCTGCCAGCGCCGCTGAGGTCGGTATCGAAGTTTCAGTTGCGCTTCTCGACGCCAACTGTTTCAAAACCTCCTCGTGAAGGAGAGATTGTCCGACAGGCGGCCATTGCGGGAAATAAGGAGAGTACGGGGAGAGGGATTGAGGGAAATGAGGCGGAGTGGATGCCGGGAACGGCCATAGGGTGGGATGGAATAGTGATAGCGGTAAAGGATATGGCATTTGCGAATTCAGTCCCGGGAATGATGAGAACTGAGAATTTAGCCCTGGAATGATTGGTAGTGGCGGAGGAACTCTGAATGACGAAGACGGAGGAGTGACGGGATTTGTTGTCGATGAAACTTGCGAGGTTAAGGATGAAGAAACTGATGGCGGGGATCTGGAGTCTGCTCTGGAGTTTGGTGTGGAGTCGGGAGATTGATGTCGCATAAATAATTCCTGGTGCTTCTTTCTGGTTGACGCTCGAGGGCCCCGCTCGTTCTGGACAGCTGCAGGTGACGAAAATAGTTTTTCATATAATAAATTTCACTTATGATGAGCTCAGGATTATGAAACATTTATAAAGTATTTGTAAGAAGTTTTCAAAATTATACCAGAGTGCTTGTCAAAAAAGGCCAAATAATTTTTTTTTAATTTGATTATTGGTTTGCAGTATCTAAAAAATTCAACACATTCGATACCAGACTCAATTAATTTCTTAGCTGCTGGGACCAATGAGCCTCTAAAGAAAACGAGTTTGTTGCTTGATCCCATTCGAGCGACGCCGTACCGCTAAATACACAGCCATTGCTTATGTTCAATCATTGGTAGCGTAAGTGTTAATTGTGAGTAATTTAACCTATACGCAAATAAGCTTTTAGGCCTAAAATTCACATGAAATTCTGGTACATCGAGGTACTTCGCAGTCCCTAAACATATTTATCCATATATACACGAGTAAAGATAATGATCAGGCTGGCAGAGCAGGGATGAGCTGCCAAAACAGAGCGTTGTCTCACACAAAAGAGAGCTCGGCTTTTGTGGGCTTTGAAAGGAGGCCGCCGTCAGACTTTGACTCGAGGAACTACTCTGGCTGACGCCGTGCGTTGGTAGATCACGAGCACAAATGACGACTCTGTGCTTAGAGAATGAACAGGAGTTCTGTTCTATTGCAGGGAGAAATTTGAAAATACTGACAGTGCAACGCTCAAACACATCACAAATCAAAAACAAGTACAGGAACCGCTTTTCAATTACTACAATAGGTTCTGAAAACGCTTGCACGCTGTAAGCGGAGATTTGGAGTCATCCTACAGTTAGTAGGCATACTCACGGCAGCCGAGTTTGCTGATGAGTTTTGTGTTATAATTAATATCTAAAAAGAACAAGTGATTTCATTATAAAACCTCTAAATAATGTGCTCTCTTATATAAAAACACTGAAAAATATAAACTGACTTCATATTGGGTAGAGTTGTCGTAGAAATCTTTTGAGCATGTAAATTTCGACAATATTATTTATTCCATTTCGACTAACGCACATTGGACAAAAAATAGGACATCGAAATCAGGTGTGAATTTTTAAAATTTAATTTTACGAAAATAAAAACGCCCGTTAGAGAGTGATTGAAAATACGAGAAAAGACATCCAACTATAATTTGAAGCTAACCCATTGGTACGAAGAACGACACGTAGCTTCGCCATGCTCATTTGATGCTATGTCGAAGTTTTTAAATTGGTAGACTGTAGAGAGTGTGAACCAATCGTTTAAAGGCAAAAATCTTCAAAACTATAACCCATACCTATGTTGAAGAATTACTTTGGTCTACATACTAAAAAGATAGCTAAAAACCCGGGTGAAAATATGCGCTCCACTCACCGCTTCCCCCGTGCAGCATGTCATACGACACCTACTGTAATGCCAGACCATTGCAGCGACGACAACTGCGCACAAAACGGTCATCTCACACGCACTGCGACGCAGTCTTCCCAAAATGACTAACAACACCGCGAGTTCCCTCGGCATGTCATTGTTCAAATTAGTACCTCCATTGCCACCTAGGCATCGAAAAGAGGCCCCAGACAAAGCCGTACTAATTACGGGCTACCGAGAGGGATCAGTAGGATTCTCTTAACGCTCCGCGAGCCTGAAAAGGGCAAAACTCTGCCGCCCGAGCACCGGCCGACCTGGGCTTTGTGGACACCCGGCGGGGGGGCGCGTAATTNTCCCCCCCCCCACCCGCATGGAGTGCTAGATCCAAAGATGCAAACAACTGCACTATCTTCTCAATAGTTTCTTAAAATGTGTTCTATTTGATTTTTGTGACAGAAATATTTTTTCGCGCCATTAGATGCTCGCTCTACATGATATTGCTGTATGCTGAAGATTATTGCAAAGCTGTTGCTTCCAGTAACTGATCCAGCTGTCTATGCAGGATACGACTGTACTACGTAGCTTTGAGATCGAAATACTGCTGAGCTCTTAGCGTGCAGAGTTTTACAGGGACTCAAATGTAGAAACCTTTAGATCAAAAACGGTCGCATTTCGAATCTGAAAGAAGAGTTAAATCTGTGAAATCTAAAATTTTGTTTTCTATCCTTCATAGTGTTGAATGCGTCTAGGGTTTGGAAAATATCTACCTGGAAATGCAATAAACGTAAAATCTGATAAGCATGTTATGGTGGAGATTTACATTTTGGTTTATTCTAACAAATATTTTAAATCGCTCTTATTGAAAAGGACGTCGGTATTGAAGCGATTTAAGTTTCTCGGAATCCAGTGATCGAGTTGCTATGATTTTTAAAACAGATAGCACTGACTAGCATTTACTTAAAGGCAAAATTTCCAGTAAAATTAAAGTTAGTTCCGATGGCAATCAAATACAGCTACATAGGGTATAACCTGATACGCTTTGTAACCGACGAGGGTGTAAACCCTGACAAAGATGTAAGCGCGTGAGCTTTAGCCGACGATTCTTGAAGATGCAATTTCATCTACGNGGCGGCGTACATGCGCGGTGGCGGCGTACATGCGCGGTGGCGGCGTACATACGCGGGGGCGGCGTACATGCGCGGTGGCGGGGCACAAAAATTTAATTTTTTGCCTCGTGAAACTACTCACAAGTTTTAAGAAAAGAAGCGTTAAATTAATTGTAGGTTCATTCAAAGTCATTCAATTTCATCATGATGCAGAGTGAAATCCAAATAGACCATTTATTTCATCTTATTTGAACTGCCTATAAAAATACTGTTGTATTTACAACTCTGATATTGATTTATTCACGAAATAACCCTGTAGGCTAACAGTTGGAAATAGTATTGTCAGTGAACACTCAATTTCCAGAGGAATTTTTTTTTTTCGTTACTCCTAACGACTCTTTCTTTTTTAAAGTGAAAGCGAAAAGTTTATCTTTCACACGAAGATGAAACGTCATTCCTGCCTGCACTCGCCTAAATCTCAAATTTCTTACAGCAAAGACACCCTCAAAAGACCCGATGTTATCGTATTGTCGGTAATGTGAAGAGGTCACAGCCTTCAAAAGAAACATTATCGCTCCGCAGCTTAGACTTTTGCCGTCAGCGGCTTCGTCATTCGATACCTGATCAGTATCGAGTACCTTTGCTCCTGAAATTTCGGAGAAATTCACATATTTTTGTTGTAGACTGGAGTATTAAACTGCTACCATCATATATGAAATCATTAATTTCTGCTATTGAAATTAGTCAAGACGTCGTGTGAATTGCTTATGACAGCAGGTTTTCGAGTGGAAGTTTAATTTTCACTTCACGACAAGCACAGCGTTCAACATAGTAACTTCAACTAATCGGTGTGCAAGAGCTCATAGTTCACAGTTAGTATCATTATTATTAGTGAAACTGCCTAGTAATTTTAGTACTGCATGTACTGTATTAAGAGTGTAGTTAGTCCAGTTGTTTGGAATTGATGTTATTTCGGGTTCGTCATTTTACAACAACGGCGACGCGGGCTGCACAGCGGCACCAGCGCTAGCTAAGCCTCCTAAAAGGCACCTTTCGACAGCTTTTCTTTCACACTCAAAGGCCAAAAAATGCCTCTTTTCAGTTGGCTACAATAAAAAGTCGCCTAAAAAGCTTCTGAAAACATCTAGTCTGATTTGTACTCGAGATTAGGCATCCGCGATCGCCCGGTGAAGGCAAACCTTGAAAAATTGACACTGCGTCAGCCACCACGGCTCGATGGCGCTCCACAAAACTTGTCGCAACTACGTTGTCAATTAGCTTCCGTGTTTTCTTTGCCTGCCCCTGCGTCGAGAGAAAAATCTTAACTCTACTTTGAACAGCAAGGCTCAACGGAGATGCTCGTGATTCATGGAAATTCATGTTTACACAGAGAAAAATTGAACATTGCTTTTATAACTGATAGGGTTGGCGGAATAAAGGAAGTTATCTACATAAAACTCTCGCGTTAACAAAGACAGTGGCTAAAGAAATTTAATTTAATGTTAAAACAGCTTCGATTACGTTCTGCTCAAATGGTTCAGACTGAAACTCCATCTGTGATGCCATACCCAAAAAGAAACGCTATTTCACAGATTATAAACAAATAAATGCCGCTGTAATCTCGAAAATATTTACAGTATAACATGTGTAACCGAAATTAAACACGTTCAGTATCAAAATCCTGTTATGATTACAATGTTTTTCTCAGGTATTAATTACAATTTGCTTTTTAAATTCATGCTAACTTTACATGATGAATTAAAAAATGGTTTTACCAATTAAGAAAACCACCCTTAAAGTTTTCAATACTTACAGCACTCCGTAAGTCAAATGAAGATTTAAATAAATCATATAAGTTCCCTAAGCAACTCCACAATTCGATATTTTCTTGCGATAAATCAGTTACTCATTATTTTTATTTCTTTATCGTAAGCCATCATTAATGTTGTCACGCCGCAAACTTTATTCCCTCATTTAGTCGAAAAGCTTGGGAACATCATGTTCTCTCATTCTTTCTTCGTCATGCCACAGTGCGCTCAGATTGCACCGGTTTGCACAAGACTGCAAGAATGCTACGTGGGGGCCCTAGCTCGCGGGGGCTACGTGGGAGCATGGCGCTGAAGTGGGAATTTGTAAAAAAATTCAGTAACGGGCAGTCCTTCCTCGATTGATGTCGTGCTTGTTTTCTGCCCGATCTGACATGCGTTTATTTTTTGCTTATTTCTGGGCATACAAAATATGAGTTTTTGACTCAAAAGTGCACATTTCGCATACCTGGAATTGCAGATTTAGAACACAAATCATATCGGGAATGAAAAAGATACATACACATGCATACGACATAAACCGAGAGCTACCAGCACTCACATTCTCCGAAATTATTTTTACATCTCATAGCAGAAGTTTCACTTCAATTGCTTTTGATATTTTCTTGTGAATGAAAATGTTTACCATAATGCTATAATTTCCTTTAATTCGTAATTTAACTATTATGGTTTGTTACTTAAGAACTAGAGTTGAAGAATAATTTGCTCTAAATTACAATTGTGCAACTCTCTAAGTTCAGTAACAATATTGAAGCTGGTTCTCCTCCAGGGATGTAAACTTTTTGACCAACAATTTAAAAGTGACGTAAAATAATTTCAGAAGATCAAGGGAGTCAGTGACCACATTTACAGCGATTTGATTGCATTCAAGCACATATTACTCCTCGCTGAAAATCCCAATCCATTTCGTAAATTCAGGGCAAAGATCCAGCTCATTTTGCGCTCAAATGAGCCAAAAAGTAACTTATTGCGCCCAATGGACACCGCTAAGAAGTAAAATTAAGTGTATGAACTTTCTCTCTCCAGCCCGTGAAGACTATGGTGACTATCCGTGGCCTCACCGTTCCCACTCACTGAGACACCTCCCGCGAACCCTTCTTTAGCTGTCCACTCTACTCCGATGGAGTGCTTACGGCGTGTTGATTCAAGATCTCTGTGATCGAATTCATATTTTGAGAAGTCCTTACGGTGCTGAACTTTTGGCTACTCTAACAAAAGCCGCATAACTGTCTCTCTGTGTATCGATTTTAATGATTTTCAGCCCATTGACGACTGACGTAGAAGTGTTGGCGTTTGAGCCACCAAAATCGATGCTCAAGAGCATCGGGATCATCAGAACTGAAGCTTCAAAATTCAAGAGGGTGTGGGAACGGGTCTTTTTATTTGCTTCTCCGATCGAATGCAGTACAGCCTTTTCAGACCTGGAGCAGTCATAAGGAGTCATATCATTTTTCTGATTTTGATTAAAATTGCATGGTGGCTGTACTACACCAAGCAATTATAAAAAAATTGACTTTCGACTTGAATTTTGTTCGATAAAATGCAGTCTTTGAAATTGTTCGTATTACTAAAGAAAGGAATGGAGCTTGAGGGTCGTAATGAGAGATAAACCACCGTTATGAAAAGTGCAACGTCGCTCCGCTGACTTGTCCCCCAACAAGGATATTTTCCAGTCTCAAATTGTAATATATTTTAAACAATTCTTCGTTTTTGCTTATATCATACGAAGACCTAATGTATCCTACATAACCTAAAAGCAACCATGAAAAGCTATTTGATAATTTCAATCATGTAATTTTGGGCTCATAAGTTGGCCGAAAATATCTGTTCTCGAGCAATGCCAGTAATTTTCAAAAAAGCGAATTTGATCACGCACTCGTAAAAAGACAGAATGAGTTTCTCTAATATATGATGTTCAAATTACAAATCCAATCACTCAATGAATGAAAAATTGAGTTTCAACAAGATTCTGTTGTAGGCACAAGCTATTTCAATTGCATTTCAGTAAACAAATATGAGCTGTCATTGAGCCCTTATTTTCTATTAGATTTTTTGCAGCGTCTACGTTTTGCATTCGCTTCGACTCCATCTAATTTTTCTACCATTAACTTAAATATTCGAACCAAAAGTGCAAGAGGAGACGATCAATTTTTTAACGAGCGTCATTGGCCCTTAATATACTTTTGTTGCTAACTGCGAGAACTTTTAAATTATAAACTTTGGCCAGACAACAAATTTTCTCAAATCTCGTGATCATCATTTTCGGCAAAAATAGTGTGCTATTTGCTCTGAATATAAAATATCAATGAACTTGTATTGATCTTTAAAGTTATTGCTTAGGAATATATGAAATATATACAAAATCCGTCACGGTTGTCGACAGAGACGCAAAAAAAATAAGTCGCTGAATCAGCTAAGGATGTCCACTCCAGTTGTACAGGGGGACGCAAAAAAGCTGATCGAAAGCTCATAAACTCTTTGAGGCATTTATGTTGCGAAATCAAAATGAACGGCACATCCTGTCAAGTGGTCTTTTTTTCCAGTTTCGTAAGCCACGTAGGTACCTGAAGTATGTTATAAACTTTCGATCAGGTTTTCTTCCGTCAACCTGCAACACGAGATGACGCATCACGTACACACACATACATGTACTGACCATGTTTGTTCATGCCGACGGCGAGACACTTGTCCAGTCTGCAAGCTCTGCACTTGTTACGAGTGCTCTTGTCAATAATGCAAGTGTCCTGCGCACTGCGACCGTACCCGTACTCCTTCTTGGCCGTCATGCAGCACGAGTATTGCCTCTTGGTCCTTATAGCTCGCTGCAAAGACACATTCAGAAACGCCTTTTGAAAAATGAATATACATCTGCTGGTTAGCTGCAACGGTACATACAGCATTGTCTTTTGAAAAATGAAAACATAAATGCTGCACAGATGTATTCAGAAACGTCCTTAAAAAACATAAGTGTTAGTATACGCAACAGCACGTTAAAAGACGTCTGGTAAAATTATGTCAAATCGACAGTTGCAACATTACTGTTATAAAATGAAAAATACGCGGTCGAAATATCTCTGAACGAAAAACGTAATATCGTGTAAATTAGAAGTTTAGATAAAGTATTTCAAAATAATGCAAAGCAATAACTGTATCGGATCTACTAAAACATCATAAAAACTATTTTTAACTCAAGTGTGTGCTACTGAAAGACTAGACCTATTTCTGCATGCATATGGCTCGCTAAAAAAAATTATGTTGATAATTGCCCGCTAGCACCTTGAATCAAAATGTCTATATTTTCTGAAAAGTATTGCGAGTTCTTTCTGAGCCTTAGCTGAGAAGAAGAAGACAACTGAACGTTAAATGCAGGGTGCGAAATTAATGGAGCGCAGCAACCGAAATGTAACAAATAAATTTATCGATGGAACTGCGGTAAAGACTTTTATGTGCGTTCTCACTTCCACTCATTTTTTGAAACCACCGTTTGATTTGCATCCAAAAAATGTTTTCCCAAGTATTCGAAATATGTACTTTAGACGCCAAAGCACATATATTGAACGACTGGAACTAAAAGTTTGGTACAGAAATCCATGGTGCTTAAAATAAAGAAGTGCATTACATGATGAGGAATGCCTGCACCTCTCAATGAATACCACTACGACAGCAGAAAAGGAAAACGGCAATGATATTTTTTCAATTTGAGAGGCGTGCTAAAATCAAGAGCAACTCACCTTGAAAAATCCTGCACACCCATCGCACGCGTGGATGCCGTAGTGCTTGCCTGAGGAGTTGTCGTGGCACACCAGGCAAGGGATGTCGTAGTTGATGCGGTCTGGAATCAATGATACGACCTAGTTTGAATACCATCTAAATACCAGGTAGGAGCATAGTATAAGTACCATCTAAATATATAGAAAAAGTATCATTTGGGTACCATGAAAATACATAGTAGAAGCGTAGTTTGGGTACCATCTAAATACATAGTAGAGGAATAATTTGGGTACCATAAAAATACACAGTAGAAGCGTAGTTTGGGTACCATCTAAATACATAGTAGAAGCACAGTTTTGGTACCATCTAAATACATAGTAGAGGCATAGCTTGAGTATGATCTAAATACATGGCAGAAGCATAGTTTGGGTACCATCTAAATGCATAATAGAGACATCGTTTGGGTATGATTAGGTTTAACACAAAACACAAGGTTTACTTTCGCCAGAAACACAAATTCTAAAAGTAAGAGTAATGTAGAGTAGAAACTTCATACTTTTGGTACCATCTAAATACATATTAGAAGCATAGTTTGGGTACAATCTAAATACATAGTAGAAGTATAATTTGGGTAAAATTTAAATGCATAGTAGTAAGAGCAAAATTTGAATGGAATCTAAGTAAATGGTGCAAGCATATGTTGAATTTGACCTAAATAGATTTGAAGTAGAAGCATAACTTGAATTTGTACTTGAAAAAACAGCACAGCGTAGTGTGAATTTGATCTGGATGGATGGTACAATGATAGCTTGTACTCGTTCTATAATTTAGGTTTCAAGCATAGTTTTAATTTTATCTAATAAATAATACTAGCTTGAACTTATTCTGGAATAAATGGCCCCAAAATAGTTTGAATTTGATTTTAATAAATATCACACGCATGCCTTGTATGTGTTCTAGAATAAATATAGTAGAATAAAGTTTAATTTGATCTAAATAAATAGTATACGCATCGCTTAAACTTGTTCTAGAATAAGCAGCGCAGCATAGTTTGGATCTGACATAGATACATAGTGCATGCATAGTTTGATCTTATACTAGAACAAACAGCACAACAAAGAGTGAATGTGATCTAAATAAACAGAACAGGCAGAGTTTGAGCATGTTCTAGAGCAAACAGCAAAACAGCGATTGAATTTGGAATGTACAGTACACCGATATAAATTTTTTTCAATGTAGTGAGGCAAATGCGCACTTTAGAAAGTCGTAGAGCTGGATTACTTAATTAAGAATGTAGTCGAATTTTGGGGTACATGATTTTCAAGCAATTAAAATCCTCAATATTTTTTAAAATACAAAAACTGGAACACTACCATGCGATTTGATCAGAATTTACAAAGGTGAAAAATGTACCTTATTTATCGGGATTTCTTTTTGAACACTCTAACCGCTCATATGTTTCCTCATTAACTGAGTTTTATAAGTTAAGTAAAAGAAAATACGCTCGTTTGAATTTCAAGCATTTATATAAAAAAATATTTTTCTAAGAAATTCATATTAAAGTCAGAAGTTGTCTCCATTGAGGCTCGAATGTTATTCAAAGAGACTGAAACGAGCTTAGAGAGTCTATGTTTATATAAAATAAGACATTTCTTCTACGTATAGCAGATTATCAGTATTAAATTCATCTCTTATTAATCGAAAATAACTAACTTTTGACGAACTGTGAAGGAGGTTTAAGCTGAAAAACGTGGTGATATCTGGGTATTTCTTTTGGTTTGAATTTGGCTTTTCCAGGCTTTGAAGAAAACATGAATGCTTAAATAGTTTTTCATCTGATTACTGCTATAATTAGTATTTTTTGTATGAGAACTATGGTATTATTTACTGTGAGATCTTATAGTCCTAGACTCTGAATAAAATGTGCTGAGAATACGCTGAATTGACGCACAAACAGACAATGTAGTCAAGGAAACGTAAAGAAGGTTTTAATGAATTAACTAATAGTTTCATTCAATTATAAGTTGTAGAATTATGTAAAATTAGCTATTTAACTCAGAGTCAAGCTTTGTGTGAACTTATTTATTTATAATTTCCTATTTTAAGTTGAGAGATCCCGTAAAATATGCGTTTGAAATAAATACAACAAAACATAAGGTATACTTGCGATGTAAATGTGAGAAATGCAAATAAAATACAATTTAAAGTAGAAACGGTTATGAATCTGTTATGATATCCTGGTTGAATAATAACTTAAATATTTAGTTCGAGGTCGCAGAAGAAGTTCTTTGAGAGCAGGAGTCATTTATAGCATTTAAGAGTGATTATTAAAAGCGATGAGGGTCATGTGGGAATAAAGTCCACGGTTTTTGCACCTGAGATTTAAGTATCAAACATAGACGAAATAAAACAATGCGGTTAAGATCCTAGGCACATGGGTCATGAATCACTTAATACTCACAAAAAATTATGTTAAAAATAGATTTTGATTGCACCACCTGAACAGAATTGATATATATTTAAAATTTAAAATGAGCTTTAAGCAGCTGCGTAAAACATTTTTAAATACAGCTTCATCCCTGTGTAGAGAGTAATGGAAATATTAAATCTAGGCTGAAGTAAACAGAAAATTAAAAGCCGGTTAAACTTGTAGTGCTCTGTATTAAGTGCACACATTTATACTTGCAAACTACTTTAACAAATACATCGCACAGCAAGTGAATCCAGTTAACGTTCGATTTGTTTCTAAATCAACAAGAGAGAACTAAAATCTGATTATGGGCCACGTTTATGAGCCTAAGTTGGATCAATTCAGAATCATCGCCTCAAATAACTGACACTGTAACCAGCTTCAGGGCTACCGTCTACACTGCAGTGGTGACCGGGTATATCATACACCGCCTTTGCACGTGAGAATAGGTTAATGCAAGCCACTGATTACTAACCTGTTGCATTTTACGTACCATGTTTGAACTGCAAAGTCATGCAAGATAAATTTTATGTTAGAATCATGGCATTTCGTTGTAAACCAATTACAGTGTTCAGAACAAACTCAGGAGTATAGGCTGTAGAGCATATAGACCGGACCATTGCCTCAGTTTGGTTTTAGTGTGTGTGATTGAATAAACATTATTGCACGGTGTAACATGACGTTAAAAATGACGTTGGTTTAGATGATTTTATATTCACAACACCCGCGTACAGCGAGAATAACTTCTCACTCCATCTCCTATTAAACCGATGATAAAAAAGGATGGATGACAGCAAATACACGGAAAAGAGTCTACAACGGGAAATTTTCTAAAACTAACTTCCACGGTAAATGTTACGTTTAATAAAAAATTTGGTAGTGGTTAGTTTACTGCAAATAGGATTATGCAATCATGAAAATAAAAATCGATGAAGTTTCCTAGAAAAATTAGAGAACCTATAAACAAAAAGGGACTCTGATGTATAGAATTCAGTGACATCATCATGGGCAATATTTCTCGTTAAATATTAAGACTGTCCTCACACAAAACAGGTTTATTTTTTCTTAACCTGTGCTTACTTTTTGGTTCTGGACGCATGTTATGAAGCATTGGTGCCTGTAGAGCCATCTTAGAGGATTTGTATTCACCATAAAAGTCTTCTCACATAAAAATATCAGAACACTCACTCATGATTTTCTAATTCAACAACGTCCACTATCAACACCGTTCAGCAACAAATTTCTTCAGTCGAAGTAGAAAAATGTACATAAAATAATGTCTTAGCCAGTTTCTAGCGTAGAAGAAAAGTAAAAAACGACACGAAGTACAAATTTTTAACTGTAAAGATCCAAGGGGGCAACCGCGTCACCACAGGACAGGCGTTACTTCTTCTGCGGCAGATCAAACTCTACTAATTGATCATCAGGTTAGAAGGTCCAAAAGTGCACACAATATGGATCACTTCCAGCCTAATGACCGCCACCCCATTGGCTAACGATATTTGCCTTTCCAGAAGCATGAGCTTTCCAGTTAGCAGCACGCTCCTCCCTCCCGTTAAAGGCTCCGCCCATTTTCCAGCGAGGAGTTTCGGCGAAGACAACCCCTCTGCACTTCAACCGTGACGAAATGCATCGAGTTCTATAAAATGCTTCTGGGATACATTCTAATAGCATTATCTCTAAGGTATTAGCAGCTGCATTTGCATCATAGTGTTACTGTTATGCTACTGAAATGCGTGGTCGCTTTATCTTTTATTTCCCTCCTTTAGTACAAGGCTCCTCCCCAGACCTTGTTTCTTACCCACACTGCCTGACTTTACATTGCTGTCAGTTTTCGTGCGTCTGATTACCACCCCCTACATCCAGAGAGACTTTTTTTAGAGGATACCTCAAAAAGATTCGAATGCTCAAGTAAACAGGTCTTAATTTGGCTGATTTTTTGGCCGTGTAGTGGCCCATGTATCAAGTTTTGAAAGACAGAGCTTTCTTGTTACTGCTACTAGTGCTTGGCTTCTGTTTAATGTGGATATATTAATTAACTTGTTTGAATAATAACATAGGTCAATAATATTCCCATATATTTCATAAAATGATATGTTATTAATAACCAGAAGATATTTTTTAAACTTAAAAATTCAAATTTTGAGTTTCCTCTACGAGTTAATTTGACCATGAAAACAAACATTTTATTCCCAACAAAAATATTTTCTTCCACTGTTCAATGCATGTATTTCGAACAATTTGACAATGAATGAGTAAAGAACGTGAAAAGCTTGATTTAAAAATAATTTACTATGCATAAATAGTGTTTCATTTATTCCATATATTATACACTCTTGAACGTGATTCTCCAGAAAGATCTGAACATTTCCCAGCTCATTTACTACTACAAAATTTGAAGTTCAAGGCTTGGAAAAGTCTGTTCATTGTCAATAGAAATATAATAGAGAGCCACTTCATTACAAATGTAATTTCAAGTTAAATGTATGATTCTACAGAAAAAAAATTATAGAACACTTACAACGCTAACTTTTCCCTTGAATCAACAGGGTGGTGTAAAAGTCACTTAACAATTTTGAACCTTTATTACACGGGAAGTAATAGAGCTATAAAAAATTATTTAAAAGATGAGAGTGAAAAATCTGAAGCTTTGTTATTCAAATACAATATTCTTTAAATATTGCCCAATGTTATTTAAACGCATGCGTATTCTACGTTGAATATTTTCTATATCTATTTCCAAAATATCTGAAATTATTCCGTTAATTTCTTCGATGATGACTTAACGCTTGAAGAGTATTAGGCATACTGAGCTTTAAAGCATCCCTATTGGAAAATATCTGCAGGGTTTAAATCAGGAGACAGTGGTGGCCATGGAACCTGTCACCAAAACGTGAAATTACACGACCAGGAAAGGCAGCTTTTAGTACAACCATGGCTTCTCATGCTGTATGTGGCGTCGCCCCATCTTGTTGGAACCACAAATTCTGCACGTCCAAATCTTCCAGTTGGGGCTATATTCCTGTATCATTTATCTGTAGTTTTCTGCTTTCACTGTTACGGTTGCACCATCAACATCCTTGAAGTAGTATGGACCAATGGTTTCTGCACTTGTTATGCCATACCAAACGGTAACCTTCTGTGCGCGAAGTGGCTGCTCATGGATTATCTTAGGGTTTTCGTCACAGCAGAATCGCTAGTTTTGTTCATTAACGTGCCCAATTATATGGAAATGGGTCTCATAAGACATGATTAGGCATGAGGTAAAAGTTTCATCATTCGTCCGCCATAGGAATGCACTTGCGAAGTCCTTTCTTTGTTGATGGTCTGCAAATTTTGAAAATGTGTTACTTGAATTTTATATGGCAGCAGTCTCAAGCCTTTTGTTAGAATGCGTTGCAATGATCGTAAAATTCCTAGTTGACTGGAACGTTGCCAAGTCGACGCTATTAAATCAACTGCAACATTCAATGAAACTCGTTGAATTTAGAGAAGCGTACAATTCTGTTTTAAAGGATCGACGAAGTAGGATAATAATTGAATAATTAACAACTCCTGAAGATGAAAAAGAGTTCTGCCTCTTGTCAAGTTCGGCAGAAGAACCAGAATATTTTATAAGGCGCATAAACTTTTTTATAATACAGTCATAGCTCAGTATGTGAGAACCCTTAAGAAAACACGTAGATAAATTTGTTTGAATGTAGAGGAACTCAACTGATCAATTTATGATTTCGCAGCGGGTATTCTACCCAGTCGGTTAGTGCACAGTTAAAGATGTGAAATTAATTACTTAAACGGATAGCACCTGCAAGTCAGCTTCTACCTACGAGGGATAGATCGAGAACACGCCAATGCGTGGACCAGATGTGTATTTGTCATTTATATGTTAATATATATGTATATATAAATATAAATTCAATGTTTTCATTTACGGATATTGTTCATAGTTCTGGCCATTCGTGATAAAAGCATGAAAAACGCTTTTATCCCCATTGAATTAAATGCGCAGAGTTGTTAATACTCCAAATCAAAACAATTAAATTTAAAATTTGAATTCCTTAAAGAACTGATCAGAAAATAAAAAATACTTGTACAGTTTTCGAGTTTAGTTAATACGAAGCTAAGGGCTTAAGTAAGAATACTTATCAAAATTTAGACAACGAATACATTGAATGAGGACCAGAATCTCCAACTTCTGTAAAATAGCTTAAGCAATTTTACAGTCTCGATGGAGTTTCCTGCTTATAACTTGAATTGATGAAATAATTTATGCGACTGCTCTGTGCATGAGCTAAACAATTTTAGCCGATCACACTTTTTTTGACTGATGATCCGCTCAAATGTTTGTTTTACAAGAATGTAAAAATAAGCTAATGTGTACATAAAATTTATCACACAATCTTGTATGTTTCAATATTGATTATAAAGTTTGCTATATTTTCCAAACCCTGGCAATCATTAATAAATTTTCTACAGGGAACCTTCATAACAGAACGTATTCACCAAATTTAACGATGCTCTGCTCTTAAAATTACATCTCGTGCACGTACGTTCATTTAACATCAAGCTCATGATTTGAACTCCGCAGCAATGTAACTCAAAAGCACATAAAACATCAGCCGAGGCCCAGCCGAGGCCTTCTTCCCATCAGTAATCGGATGCGAGAGCACTTTTCCGTCTGAAAGGCTGACGGTCGCTCTCCGGAAGATGAAGATTCCTCTGGCATGTACGTGATCAAACATTACGCTTTTTTACCGTGGGCTCACCATTGACCTGATGTCGGCATGAGCATTCAGGGACAAGTTAATAGCCGGGAGCCTGTGAAAATTGTCTAATCTCGACAATCTCATCTGTTATGACTCAAAATAGGGAGCCTAAAAGCTAAAGACGCTTTTGTCGTCGAACCTTCGCTGCATAAATTGTCACTGTTTCTTGAAGCCCCCGCGCCAATATGACCATAATTATCATGAGAGATCGAGAGCTTGAATGCCACTACAGCTGTCTTCCTGATAGAGCGTTATATAGGTTCCCGCGAACTACCGCTCTATGTTCTTATTTATTAGTTATAACCCTCTGTAGTTGATATCTTCTTAAGACAGAAAATATTTTCCGAGGTATTTGATGTTCTCTCTAGTTGATACCGGGCAACGCGGGTACAACTGTAGAGCGGTAATTTGCTGGAACCGCTCTATTTAGCGCTCTATGAGAGGGACAACTGTTGAGCCGCTGTTTGCAGGAACTGATCTATATAGCGCTTTCTACTGGGGGCACGTGTGGAACGGTTATGTGCTGGAACCGATCTATCGCTCTGTGAGGAGGACGACTAGGTGGATTTGTTTGGCCGATTCTAGCTCTGAAGTTTCGCCTTTGCGCAGAAGAGGCTTAGCCCAATCCTAAATGCATGCCCTTTGTTTCTCTCTACTACCGTGCGAACCTCACCTTCCTCGTAATTTCAAGAACATTGAACGCGGTAATTGAAACTTATTGGTTATACAACTGATTTCGATATTGTGAAGTGATATGATGATCAAAAGGTGTCAAAATTAGGGTTTCTGTAAGTGCCTTGGCAGTGCAGAGGTCGGCCATGAAAAACGCGTGTCGTTATCAGTGTCGACTTGTGAGGAAGTCCGATGCGGCTTGGTTGGTTGAGTTAAATGTTCCCAATAATGCTAAGGTGCGTGGACCAAATGGGCACATAACCCTCACACTATGGTGAAGAATAGGAAGGATAATATTAGGGGTCGTATAGCGCCTCGGACTTGAACATGAGGTGACGACACGATTAGCCCTTGAATTAAAAAACTGTGAGCTATCTCGTCTAGCAAGTACTACTGCGCTTCCTACCTGAAAGAGATGCCTCCGAGGTCTCCAAGGAAAATAAAACGTGCACTTCGTCCAGTTTTGTGAAATTACTTGCTTGGATAACTGACTAGCTTACTTTTTTATGTCAGTATGTGGTAAGTTTCTTCCAATTCAACATTTAGACTGCCATCTGCTCCGTATATTGCACACACGATCATCTAGCCTAACCTAAAGTAACTAGAACACTAACATACATGACTACAAATTTTTAATTTTTCACTAAATTTGTGTTCATACCTCGAATGTTAGTTTAGATTAGAAAGAAAATTAATATGAAACCAAAAATATATGAAAAAAAGATTCATCATTTTTTAATTCACTACGGAGGTATTTGTTCACATGAAATTTTTCAAGAATTGAGAATCCCGATCAAAGTGTAAACATTTACGAGTTAGTTTACCGAATCAGTTATTAATATTACCGGTAATACAGAGTGACGAGAGTCCTGCTGGATGCGACTGAGAAAATAAATTTTGTATTCACAAAGTTAGCAAAGATGACCCAGTCAGATCAAAACGTGAACTTCATATGTCAGAAGCCTATTCAACGGATTTCTTAGCCACTGATTTTGAAAGGCTACTGCCTTGTACTTTATCATGGTGGAATAGAATACTAGCATATTGCAGGTATTTATTAAGCCATGCTTGGTGGGGGCAATTTAGTTGCCATGACTTCTCGAGTCAGAGTTGCCTACCATCAAAAGAAGTTCAATATAGTTATCGCTATGAAAAAGTTTTCAAACCCAGTAACAGATATGAGTAGACATTCAATGCTTCAGCTGGACTTTCCTTCTTATTGCCTGAGCTTTCGCACTCTTTCGCAGGGGGCGTTTTCAAGGGAACGAGTCATGAAAATATCAGACGCATAAGGTGCACACTCGTATCTATGCTACGGATTATTACAAGTTGAGAGAAATTTAAAATAATAGAGGGAATTTTAAAGATAAAATTATAGGAAAAACCAAACATTAACGTATGGAAAGTAATTTTGAAATGAGCAAATGAATCATTATCGGAAAATAAGATCAGTGGAGACATCAATTTCTTATCAAATCATTAACTAGGGGCTTCTACATGTCTGGAAATGACATTCATCTATTGATGGTTTTTTCATCCACTGATGTGAAGAAAGACTCTAGGAACGTTGTGGCCTCACAAGATAGTCTTTTTCAAAGAGTTTTGAATAATTATCATTTATATCATGACCTGTTCGAATGCGTGCAGGTCTTGCTCATTATATTCCATCATACATCAATGAATTCATCCAAGTATTATAAATAACAATCATCATTCCAAACAGTCGAAAGCTCAAAACTCTACGCATTCACGCAATCAGATTTCAGAATCTTTTTACAAGTTATTCTCCAGAAAAGATCCTTCGCTCTACTTCTCGTGGCTATAAACTTGATCATTGTGAGACATATCTCAGCAGTTATGAGAAGTAGAATTAATATTTCTCCATGATGTTGATGCATAAAAGAGAATATAGTTTAGAAGTTTAAAGGCTGCTGTGAGAGCACACGTCATTGAAGTCTAACTTATTCGCTGCCCCATAGATACATTTGTAAAATAATCAATGATAATACTTGGGCTAGGAAAATCCTACATAGTTACAGTTTCTCCGATAAAAAATTAGACTGAGATTTACATGACGAACAATGGATTCCAAGCAAGAACAAAATAGCTCAGAGCCCCTTGTGATGCTCCAGTTTTCCTTGAGAAGGAAATGGACGAGAAAAAATGCTTCTTTCCAGTCACCCATTTGCTGCTAAAATTCATCGCTTGAAATCCAGTCATTGTTGCTTAATGACACCGGATCTAAGTTTACACCCTCTGATTAACTTTCTCTAAAAAGGAAATAAGCACTTCGGCTTAACTATGTATAAATGCACAACTTGTGTGGAAACAAATTGCGAAAACAGTCCACTTACGGCCGGACGTAAAAACTAAAGCGTTCAAGCTTCTAAAGCTGTTCTACTGGGGAAACTGAATGAGCAGCGAGTTCAGAAATATAACAAAATCTCAATTGAAAAACATGGAATATTCAACTTTTCACAAAAAACTTATTCCGCAAGCACCGAAAGACTTATCAGCATTAAAACAAAACTTTGATCCTCTTTCTTACGTTTTTGCTCGTTTGTTTGTTTCTCGCTGCGTGCACTCTTCAGCAGTACCATAGGACAGAAATTCAACACTCATCTCTCAGTAATTAGGTAATAGTTTTTCTAACCTATCAGAGTTACGATTCATTGAGACCAAAGTGAATAAATTATTTTCTTTTGCTTTTGATTTTTGTTGGGAAGTACAAAAACGATAATTAAAAAAATCAAACAAGATTTATAAAAAGTTCAAAATATTATAACTTTTGCCTGATTTTCGAACGATATTATGGCTACATGATTTGCATATAATTCCAGTTTTCACTTCATTATCCTCAATATCCATAGAGAGCTCACAGCGTTCGGATATGAAAAACAACTCTCT
>VOMN01027648.1:0-33818 GCA_014899125.1 Orchestia grillus | reverse complement strand
CATGCCGACAAATATCTCAACTGAGAATTTAAAAATGAAGGATTTTGGTTTCACACATTTGGTTGCTCTATTAATTTTATCTCTATTCAGACCTAGCGTATTCGATTGATGAACACGAACTTGACGAAAACTCGAAAATTTGTATTAGTACAAGATAGCGCTTTGGTTCCATTAGGTTAGGTTAGATGATCGCGTGCACCATATATGGCCCACTACGGAGGCAAAGTGTTAAGCAGAAGTTCGCAATCGAAGTGAAGTACACCGATGTAAACACCGGCTATCATTCCAAGTTAGACACTTTCGAGTGTGGGAGCCGAGAGAATGGAAGCGATACCAGCACAACTATTGTCGTTCCAGCAACAACGCGACGCAATGAGACAAGCTTAATTTACTACAAGTGCGCTATTAACCGTGATGACCACTTCAAAAATAATTACGTTATTCTTGGGGCATCGTTCTCTTGACGTAGTATCCCAGGCTCTGAAAATGATCGCATATTGCTTTTGTTCACTTCTTTCTTAACACTGTGACCGCGATTCTCCACTCGGGTAATATTTCATGTCGACGAAAATTTCCGCTGTAAATTCAAAGTTGCAGGATTTTGCTGTCGACAATTTGGTATTTTGCTGTCACCAATTTGGTTATCCTATTCATTTCCCCCTAATCTAAACTGCTTATTCGAGTAATGCACTCAAATTTTATGAAAACCTAAAAATTTGTATTCATGTACGTTATTCGTTACGTTAGGTTAGGAGAACGCGTGCACCATTTAGGCGCACGTCGCTGTCAAGGTGTTAGCTCTTGGAAGTTTCCAATATATTTGTTATCACTCGATGAATTTACCTTCGTTCACGATAGTTGTGAATCCTCATTTCTTGAAGATTCGTATAACTTTAGGTGCGCTGATGTGCAGTGTGTATAAACCCTAACTTCTTCCACCACAATACCGATTTTATACACTCTGGGTCAGTTTTCGTGTCATATTTATCCATAAAATCCTGTTTATTTACTTACCATTACTAAGCATGTTCCACCTGTTTCAACTACGCTCCATCGTTATGACTTCTTGCCTGAATTTTCACATTTTTTAAGATCGTCTCCTACACGCCCCTCGCCCCTCAGCCGGCGCCTCAATGCTCCACGCCCAGAAGTCTCTTCCATCTCGGCAAGCACTGCCTCTACTCTTCTTCGGCAACCATTATTTCCCTACAATTTCTTCTTGCAAGTTACTATCTTCCGAATATTTTCCGTAGATAACTACAGTCACATCTTTCCTCCTTTACTCAAAGCAGTTTTAATTTACTGTTTGTGAGCTATTCAAATAGTCTTTATCATAGATATACATATACTAGTCGCATCCTACACCAATTATAACCAACTCGCTATTCGTCATAAGTTGTAGTAGCTTATGCTACTCTAGCTTCCGTCGGCTTGGTGGCCCCAGCATCCTCGCCAATTACGACGATCACTCCTACATATTCCGTCGTAATGGTCGTCCAAATATCTTTCGTCAGCTATGTATAATCATCCTACCATCGCACGTCAGTTATAGTGATCCCAATCTTCAACGCTAGCTATAGTCATCCCTCGATCGTTCATTAGGTATCACCACCCCAATATATTTCGTCGGTACGATCTTCCCAGTATCCTTGGTTGGTCATAATCACGCAATTATCTTTCGCTGGCATCGTCGTCGCAGTATCCTTCCATCGTTCCACCGCGGGAAGGGGGGGGGGGTTGCATCTGTCCCCCAGCCTGCAGGTAGGAGTGCACTAGGCTGCGGCAGGCGGCAGCAATCGTGACCCCAGAGCGCACAGCGGCAGAAGGCCCCACGCCGCCGCCGCGCAGTCGAGGTGACTTGAATTACGGCCAACTTTTGAACCGCATTCACACGGCGGACGCGATGTGCCCATTTGTCCTGAGGGCTGGAGGACAATGGAGCAAGTGCAAGTTATGGCGCACGCAACACAAACACGAACAGATCGAACTCGTCCATGTATGAAGGAACCAGGCAGTGAAGCATACATCTGGTACCCGGACTCGGCTAACTTGTAGCACAGAACAGGTTCAACTTGCGTTAGACTTCACTGTGCCCAAGAAAGAAAAAACTATTGGAAAATATATTTTCTGTATTGGAAAAACATTTCTGCTAACGTTTTTTTTTTTTCATCAAATGCTTACCAAGCGAAGTTATGATAGGAACTTCGTCAAAAATTTCAAAATTCAGTCGCATAGCACAATTTAGAACTCTTCTAAAATGTTCATAACACTGATAAAGCTATTCTTCCAATCTGCTGAATGCACACAGCCCGGGCCCGTATACTGTACTTCATTTAGAGAAACTTGGAATTTATTTCTGAACCGACTAGTTGCTCGTCACAGAGTCCTGGCCAGAAATGTTCCCAGATTTCCACCTTCCGTACACAATTCTCTGCACAATCCTCGCACAAGTTCCACTCATTTCTCTAGTGCAAACTGAAAGGTGTTGCCAAAACTGCAAGAGGTTTGTGTAACCTCTGTTCATTACATTGCACTTTTATAACTGTCTATCGAACTACCGCCGAATCTAACGCGTGTTAAACTAAATCTATTTAATGCAAAGATACTTGCATGATAGGTGCATGGCTGCGAACGTTTCGCGTAAATTTTTTATGCTGCGATAACGAAGTAGAGCACCACTAAATCTCTCTTGAGCTAATGTTTATGATAAAATTTAAACGTGCTGGGGTAAATGCGGAAAGTTCATGAAGATTTGAACATGAATCATTCTACCATTAAAGCAACCCATGAAACAATATATTTTGGTAAATAGACTAGTCTAACCTTTTTACCACCGAAAAAGAGAGCATGTTAGAACGTTTTCGCCAAGATTAAAGAAGCATCCTTACAATGCTCCAAATATGTCACACCTTTGATTTGCCTGGTAGGTACTATAAGTTTTCGAATGATGCTTATTTTTTGTTTAAGCCTAACAGGACCACCTTTTTTTTAAACGAGTGAAATATTGAAAAAGCAGTCGTTCACATTTTATGCCGTTGTGTGCACATTCGCAGTAGCAATGAACGGAACCATAAGAATCTAAGACTAAACTGTATCATTTCTAATGTCCACAATGCTTGGCATAGGTCTTCATAGGCTTAATTAATGTAGCACGACGCTGCCTCACACAGCGGTGGCAGGTGAGGGGAGACTGAAACGAACGACGTTAGTGTCATTCAACTGCTCCATGATGAGCCGCAGTGTTCTGGACACTATCACGTGACATCGGTATGCAAATCGCAAGTTACAAGTTAACGGATAAATGAGGGGCCCCTTATAGGTTGTCCTAGCAAAGTTTATTAGTAGCTGCTCGTTACTATCTGTTTTTTTTGTAAAGTATATGGATGGGTTCATAAATATCTTCCTGACAAACTCAGCACGGAAAATATCGAAACGAAAGTAGCTTTCTAAAAGAAATAAGAAGACTGCCATGCGTAGAAAATCGTTTTCTCAGTTTAATATTCAACATGAAAAAGTTGAAAACTTATTTGTTGCCAATCTTATGATAGCGATGTGAACTTTATTCGTGTAGCCAATTCTACTGAAATCCATCTAGCCAGAAAATTTATCTACCCATGAAAAACCGAACACACGAAGAAATTTCTATGAGAACCAGAAAGAACGCCTTAACATTCTAATTTGAAAGCTAGTAATATCAATTTGACACACGAGCGACAAGTCGTGGTACTGTACTAGTACTGTAGACGATACAGTGCTTTTGAGAAGTTACTGGGAGCATTTTTCATTTTGTTTCTACGTTTACGTTACTGAATCACATTCAAGATTTTAAATCAGATTGAACATCGTTTTCCTATTTCACTTGATTCAATTCCAACCTCATCTTACGACGGAGTAACTCTCCTCGTTAGAAGTCAACGTATTCATAATCTTTATTTCAATGCCCTCAGTATGAGGCGGCGTGAGTCGCTCTTGTGACATGAGCTGAAAAAATCCGGAGTCTCAGCACTACATTAACGACGGGGACACAAGACCGACAATAATTGTAGCCTCTAGCTGCTCATTTGAGGCTGTAAGGCCGCTTTACATGGCCGAGGACGAGACGCTCGAGCTTGCAACGGTCTTGTTTCTTGCGCTGAGGCGGGAAGGTGCAGCTAGTTCACTCAACTAGATGTTGGTTTTGTTTCTGTGAAACTATGCATGCCAGAGGAAACTACGCATTTTCTGTCGCTTTCAAATAACTTGTACGCTATGGAAATTTTGAGTTAAGAAGGCATACATGCTTTCACCACCTAGCTCTAATTTTGTTCACATTTTGAAGTTTCGATGGTAAAAATAAAGTGGTGCAATTTGAATGAAGACTTTTTACGGCGCTTAAATTTCAATTAATGCACTTTATACATGAAGTCGAGAATCCATGCAAACGTGACCAGCGCGCAGAAATTTGATGCTTTGACGAATATTCTAGGAGGAAGAGGTGTGCCGGATGTCCGAACGAGAAAATAATTGACGGCTCGCAGCAAGTGCGTAAAAATAAGGCCTTACTATTGCGCGACGAGCTTTTTGTTCTGAAATTTGGCGCTCGCTTTCTAGAAGAGGAATTGCATTTATTTCTTGACCTCATCTGTGAGTGAAAGATCGTCTGAAAAACTTTCCGTGCGCGATTAAAAAAATTACTTTCTTGCGCCCTGTTATATCCAGCTTTTCATGATTAGGTAAAAACTGGACGGAACTCGTAAAATAGTTAACTCGTATTGTTAAAGTCTTCAAACATTTTTTAAATGATTCAAGCGAAAAACGAAACCGGCAACAGCTTTCCCGTGCCTTATCCCAAAAACTCTAAAGTTATTTACTGCGATAAGATTGCAGGTAGCTTTGCTCGAGATAAAAACAGCTGCAGTCTCATGTATATCCACAATAACACTGCCGCTAGCTTTGCTCCACAAACTTGACGCAGCCTCATCAAAAACCAACATTGGACCATTGTTTTTTTCAGGATTGAGAACCACAGCGTTACGAACAGATGCAGGATTAATAGTAAAGATGTTTTGAATCTTATACAATAAAGCAGCGTTGAACAAAGCCTGCGGACTTCACAGTTTTCTACTGGGGGTGTTAACTGGAATAACAAAAACGCACAAAGGATACAAATAATCGATGAGCACAAAAACGCTATCATCAAGGTAGCGTTAGACAACACAAAAGAGGCGTACGTGAGGCTGAATATATATGCAGGGCTGCTGCCAGCTCAAACTGATAAGACAAGAAAAAATTGAGGAGGAACCTCCACCTCATAATTGAAAAGTTTATTTTTTCCGTTTAGGTTCTTCGTGTATGTTTTCGTTTGAATTTCGCTCATCGTGCCTGGAGCCGAGCGGTGGGATGAGGTTACTCACAGGACTATTGACCCTGCACGGTCCCGCGTGCAGAAGAGCTCTGTACACTCAATAAAGGTAAGGTTGCATATGCTTCGTGTTTTGTTCAATAAAAAGGTATCCCGCCAAAATGTAAAATTGCCTGTTTTTGTTTCTTTTACACACTGTGTGACATTCATGTGTCTTCAAGAGAAAATACACAATGTAAACAATATTAGTTAATGGGAAAACTTTTGATCAGTATAAGTTTACATGCTGAGGTGCACGCTTGTCACCTCATTGAAACTCTTCAACAATAAAAACTTTAGGAGATAAAATAAAGTCAATCAACGAAAACTAAAAAAATAGTATTATAACGTTATTTAGAATGCAAATAAGCACTAATATATAAATAATAAGAAACACAGTATTACACCTTCACATATTTGTGAGTCTAAATAAACAAAAATATTTCACCTTTAAAATTACAATAATAAAAGTTCAGATGAGTGTAAATGAGCAGTAACATACAAACAAATAAAACTTAAAATCACAATTTCAGATTTTACACAAATTGGAGTAATTCATACGACGAACACGTTTCCAAAAAGGACTAGGTGTCTACATTTCTTACCTGTTCCCTGATGCCAACACTAGATGCTGGAGTCGGCCTTTCAATTTAGCATCACATGCCCCAATTATTTTCATTCATGCCACTTGTTGTACACCACGGCAACAACTGATCAGGTCTTCTGCAAATCTCTGGGCAACTTTGATTAATTTACTCCAAGTAAACCGACCTGTAAACCGATGGTTGCTAAACGTAAGGAATAACTTCACATATTCGGGCAAAATTGTTCCAGCAATCCACACTAATTAAACTTCGAACGTAAGCTCAATTCAGTGAGTACTTCCACTACACTTTAATAGCATATTCGCATATACCTGCTGCGAAAAATTGAAGTTTGTGTTAATACATATATTTAACAAGCAATCCATTTATGATCAATCACACTGCATGTAGAACTCAACGTCGATAAATAATTTTCAAATTACAAAATTTTTGATACGGAACTTTACTGCGTGAATGAAATAACAGGGAAAAGTATCAAACGCATTGAATTTTTGAGTAAAATTGGCTTCACGCACGAGTTAGAACTTTGAAACAAGACGCGACACTGATTTTCTAAGTAGTGACACCGACAACCACCCTCGGTGACGGCTCGCGCCATACTAAAGTCAGGAAAGTGAGTGACTCCGGGAGGAAAAGCTGCCGAGTCCCTACTAAAGTCCGCTGTTGATTTTTTAATATTCGGACGATATGTCTACAACTCTACATTCACTATACAAACTTGAATTTGATATGAAAGCCAAGTCGTGAACGTGAGCGGTGCTTAGATCTTCCTTGAAATGACTAGGACAATTAGTAGTTTTTAATAGCTTGTATACCTTTCCCTCTTACAAGCGTACTGGTTTTCCCGAAAGTTCTAAAGTTTGCCATTGAAAATGCATGTCGCTTCTTCATACTTTCTTTTTAGCAGAATACAGTGAATTTATTCCGTTTTAATTGTAAATCAATTTTTAGGCGATAGTGTACGACAGTTACAGTTGCAATATTTTTAATTTGGTTAAATTTGATTTAATTATCCCCAAACATTTCTGACAAGGAAAGTCTTAGTGGTTTAATGATTTCACATTAAAAATATTTTTCCAACTCTGAAATCTGAAAACCAGTACGTCATAAACTCAAGTACAGGCAACTGAAACAAATTTCACTCGTAAGTTAAAATTTCTACTTATTTCTATAATTTTCTAATAGCGAACGTGATAAAACCAAACCGACAACGTGTCCGACGACTGAAGATCGGTGTACCATTGCAGGAAACTGCGTAACAGAAGAAATACTCGTCCCCTGATAACGATAGCGATGCAGTGCAGAGAGCAGGACGATGCCTGAACGTATAGCCAATGCAACGTAAAATACTGTCACAGGATCGAATGAAGAGCATTAATTGACATCGTGTACCCGTGTTATATCCTTATGTTGCGTCGTACTTGCTCGATCGCAGCGAAAGCTTTTTGAGGGTTGATTTTAATACCTCCTATCTAACACACTTCTAAAGTTGGTTTTAAAAAATCACAGATAAGTACAGATGCGTTTTAACCAAAGTCGAAGTCAACCTATATGGAATGTGAACCGTGTGGAAAGTTAGCTTCTATTGCACAGGGGTTGCGTGAAGTTTAGGCAGGGTTAGTTTCAAAGTATCTCGAAAGAAGACTACAACAAATTTGAAAAGTCTGATTTCAAGTTTTCTAATTTTCATTTTCATTGGTCTTAATTGCCTGTTAACCTTAAACTGCAAATGATAATTGATACCAGTGCTTTAATTTTTTTTTACATCTCCATTCCTAAGCAATTTTTTTCGCATCCTCGCATTCACTAAACATTTATAACTACTTAAGGGTAAAGGATGTGACTTTTTAGTGCCTTCGATCAACAAAAGAGTTTTACTAATCGTATTTATCAATATTTTACCCACCCCTGAAATGTTTCTCACGCCTCCAGGGGGGTTCCTGTACACCTGGTTGGGAAACCTTGGTTCAGGGCTTAGTGATAGACTTGGATTTATTAAAAAATCATGTGGTCGTTTGGCACCACAGTTGCTGGTGAGTAAGATCAATTTATTTGAAATTTTACGCTGTCAGTCATCGCACATATCAGAGAGGCCTACTCCTACAATACCTCTACGTATCATCTAACTGTACACCTATACAAGATTTCAAGCACAGAGAAAAATTAGCAAAACTTTAGTCTGAGAGTAGGTAAATGGCTTCGATTATTACCAGCTGAGTAAACTTCTGACACGCATGCCACCAGCCGGACTATGTGGACGAACTTGGGGAGAAGAATCTACGCATGCCGGAGACGCAGAATCTGTCAACTCATCTGCTCAAACGGCGCGCGTCCCACACGGAGCTTGTTGAGAGGCGTCCCGAAACTACGGCAATGCACCCCACAAATTCTTTTTAACATGAATAAAATGTGCAATGGAAAATTTGAAACATTAACAGAACGTTTCTTCCTTCTTGTCTCGCTACATGTGCGCTAAGATGTAGATGGAATTGAGGTACTCGCGAAGTAAGTACAGGTCCGAGATGGCATCGTTCGGTTAAGTGCTGGAGTTACGGAAAGACCGGGACGAAAAGAGCATGTCGGGTTCTGGTTGCGGCTTCAATATTGTTGACACACTCAATTTAGGCTGCAGTTGAAGGTACACCAAACACCCAATAGGGCAAGTGCATGGACTTAAATACACACGACACAAAACTGTGTGTTCTTCGTCTGAACTGAGGGACTTGAATCATCAAAGGCAAAAGGTAAAGGGCAATGAATGGAAGATAAACGGCAAGCCCAAATGCACCTACAAATGTACTTGAACAGAATAGAAAGAGCAATGTTACAAAACGAGGTCTGCACACTTCATTTTAGCACTTCGAAAAAGCTGAGTTCAAATGAAAAAAATTCAATGCATTCGATATCAGCGATTTGATGGTAGTACTTTAACGAAGATAAAATACGATGAGCCCTTATTGCTCGTGAAAAATTATACGCTTTGTAAAATATTCCCTTAGATAATTCGTAAATCGTCAGACATCCTAACGATAAATGATCAATTATAAATTTTTGAAGCATAAGAACGGATTTATCGATTGGACATAGGCATGCTAAGGCGATGAATTCAGCCAGCTTCGCTAAGGCAAGACATTGATGACATTGTAAGCGGAAAATCTGTTCATGAGTCGATGTTAATACTTTTACTTGTTTTCTAACCTGCGTTTGCATTCCACTATTTTGTTCTGTCAATTGTGCAGTAATTTTGTAAAATGACTCTGATTCATATCGATTTTGGTACCTTTGATACCGATTTGCCTCAGTTGTTTTATCAACATCACACTTTATTTTCAAATTCTATATTCATGAAAATATATTTCCTGCTTTATGTCGGTAGTAAAGAAAAGAATCTTGATACCAAAGGTTACTATTTTAAAACATTCAGTAAGGCAATCATGTGGGTTTACTCGTGAAAATTTCCGACGACTCAAGTAAAGGCAATGTTCAGATATCAGTCCACTTAAATGGAAAGTTAGCTTATGAACAATATGTATATCGTTTCTAATATGTAATAACGCACGTATGCAGGGTCAAATACGCATAAATTCTCTTCATCTGAGATTCAGGTGAGACATTCGAGCGCAACTCTCAGCCTCCTGAACGAACAAACAGTAATCTGAAAGCCAACTCAAAATAGGAAGAGCAATGTTTCAAAAGTGTGTCTTCAAATATCATTATAATACATCAATAATGCTGAGTTAAAGTGTATAAATGGACAAGCAATTCAGTACTAGAAGCCTCCTGAACCAACCGATAACGTTCTTGGCGAGACGTGAACACAAGGTCTCCTTCAAGGGACGCGAGTCCCCAGGACCACGACCTAAAGACTGCATGTGTGCAGCCCTGGGTGCTATCGGCTCTGCTCTAGTCCTGCTATCAAACGCCACTCAACCAACAGGGGTCACAGACACAACATATCTCAATGCTGGGCTCTGCAGAGACCTATGAACTCCAAGAAGCATGGGCAAGACGGCGCGCTAAACCGAGTGGGGCGCGGGGCCCGCATCCTGCAGGCTCAAGTTGTTGAGGCTCGAACTGGAGTCCCAGCGGTGGAGTATACTCAATATTTTAATTAATCATATTAGGTATGCACGTCTCATTAAGTCGTTTTAAAGAGCCTCAATTAGCTTGAGCCTCTACTGAAGATCGCGTTCCCTCTTTGAAATCCTAATTTAATCTGGATGTGGGTAACTTATCGCCCACTGGCTTATTCAACACCTCAACTTAAATATGACAACTTACTAATAATTCGTAGGAATATTTTGTGAGATACACTGTGGGAATACGTAGCGCAGAATGCTATTAATATTCTACAACTACTGCTTTCTCACAAGAGTACAGTAAAATTGAGATTTAGTACCAGCTTTAAATTCCCATCGTGGTCCACAAATTATTCAGAGGGTGAAAAAATGTTTTAACGTTATGTAGAATAGCCCACCAGTCAGACATCGCTGCATGTGATTTGTGTCATACTTCACTTTACGCGCGAGTCGTCGCTTTATCGCTCTGCCTAATTTTTCCTACTTTTTATCAGTATCTCCAAATTTATCGCAACGAAAGTAAGCAGGGCCTCATTTGACCTGCGTAAATAAAGACAAGGGGTGTTTTATTCATACAAAACAGGATTTCTCGAAGAAAAAATAATTTCTATACACTCGCAATACCGCTCAGCAACATTTTTTTGGCAGCAAGGTCGACTGACCTCTACCAATTTTAACGCCACGAAACATCTCAAACTCCACCTGCAGCTCAGGGCGTAACTTGGACTTACGGTTTTCTTGTTGTAGGAAGAAGATGTCAGGAACGATGGATAGCAACATCACGTCCGAGGGGCATTCTTTCAAGAGTTTACGAGCGAAGCGTCTCGTCTAAGCCGAAAAACGTGTGCGCCCGCAATTGCGGAATAGAAGTTCAGCATCACGTGTAGATTACGAGAGATATGCAGCTGTGTTGGCTCACGTTTAACAATATCATTACAATTCTAAGGTCAAAGGTCTCAGTATCATTGAACTCAAAATGAAACTAAGCTAGGGATATACTATTTTATTTTGTTTTTATGAAGAATTTAGGCATACTTACTAATGCATGTTTTCTCTTCGATTTTTTTCGATAGAAAGCTTTTCGTGGCATTAAGGAACAACTTAGATGCCAGCAACACGCTGTGTAGCTGCTAGAGAAAAACTTGAGTTATATATTCTTTCATTAAACCCTTTCCATCACCTGTTCACAAAGTACTAAAAATAATTTAAAAATTCGAGACTCTGATTACAAGACCGTCAGAAATTTTGAAAAAGAAATCCTATTAGTGTTCATTTCCTCCATTTACACACTGTGCTCAATTTTTCATGAGCAAATACACTATACTGAAGAATTTTGTTTTAGTCCATAACTTGAATCAACGCTACTAAATGCAATCTTATTGCGCCACCGTTGATTCAATTTTTAACCTTTTTAGCTGTATTTTAACTTTCATTGCACGCTTTTCAGTCCTTCTTTACATACTGGACCACAGAAACCACAAGGAAACTGAACAAAGAAAATTGAGCCAGGCACGAGAGCGACTCAGAACATTCCCTTATAACACGTCCGCTGCCGCTTGACGCACGAGCCACTAGCACGAGCACACGCTTAACGCCAAGCGGTGTTTTGAAACGTCTGAAACATTTAATTACCACAAGTAATTTAAATTAGACACAGTTTTACAATCACATGAGAAATGACCTGAAACGGTATCAGTAAATACACCAGTTGTGGGCCCGAATAAGCTACAAGGCTTCAAGGACCAGGGCTATTTTGCTACTTCTAAGTCAGCTGTTATTCAGCTACGGGTTTATATTCGAAACGAACTTGAATGAAACTAACTGTCATGATCTCATCGAGCGTGTTAAACATTTCGTTTTGAAATGCCATCGCGCTCTTGCACTGCGCAAGTCTGCAAGAAATGGAAAGCAACGTTTGGTACCGCTGTGCTGTTGGATAATTTATTTCACTCCCATATGTTGACTGCGTAATGCATACAAGTTCTATTCCATCAGCTCCACAGTTCATTTCTGTCCTTATTTCAATGAAATAAAATGCTTATTTGCTCCCCCACACAAATGCCTTCACTAAAATAAAAAAGAGTAATCGTCGAATTTCTGGGTCAATGAATTACTTCATTTCCACTATTCTTAACTAATTGTGAACTACAAAAATATGTCAACCTAATTTTAAGTGAGAAAATTTATGAGAAAATTTTATGAAATCTCACGTAATTAATTCGGAATCTTGAGGGGTTTCTATAGTCTTACGAAAGGCTTCAGATTCGCATGAAACTCTGTAGTCCCAGAAGGACATGGCGTCTCACAGGAGGCATTGCAAAAGCTTTGTCAAGTAACTGGAACCACATAACTAAACTTGTATTTCATTCCGTTTTAATGCCCTATAATCAGCAAATTGACAGCCTGTTTAACTTGTTTACTGAATCGTTGGTATATTTTTCAAAGTTAAGGTTACTTGTGTCTTCTCTTTTTTGATTATTACTCTCAGTTTTGAGTTTTTCTATCAAATTTTTGTGTCTTGAAGTAACACCCTTGGTATTGCATATTCTAGTACTTCTCATGTACAATTAAAAAATAAAGCATTTTTCCCCCCAATGTAGTACGTTACATCTTAAAAATACCATCGTCGAAGTGCTAGGTTTCTTCCCTTTTCATCTCAGTTAATCAGAGCAGCTTGCGTTTTACATGAACTTCATGATCCCACAAAAAAAACATCAAAATTAATTAATATGAAATAAAATTTGACACAATAAAACTGATGGAAAAATCATTTATCCCTAGAAAATTACAAAACTTCATTAGGACAAGAATTATCGTTACACTTCAAATCGAATGGATAGCCTACAAACCTGACCGCAGGTGAGCGACCGCTCACAAACAGCGACCGCTAGGTAAAAGTCAGTCAGAAATCTGGTATAACTTTTAAACATTTAATCATTTAAACATTTTTTTTAACATTAAATTTGAGGCCATCATGCATTTGAGATGTGAGGCACAAATTCGTGAATTACCTACGATCTATAGTCTCAAACAAACAATTCTGGTGAGCTGACTGAAGGAGACCCGTGAACTATGGTGCTCGACCCTCCGCAACATAGTTCATGCCTGTAGGTGCCTGTGCTCTCATTGGTATTTTCTTCTTTTCTCATAATACTTGCTGCTCTACTCACGTGGATTGTGACTGTCCGCATTAAAGTTACGTTCGTTTTAGTTGTATAATAATGTAACAACTGTTTGCGTGTAAGTTACGATATAGTTATACAGTGTCGATAAGACTGCCCGAAAGAAAGTTACATTATAGTTACAAAGAGTAATTAAGACTCCGCGTCACAGTTAAGTTATAGCGTAATTTAGACTGTCTGCGTTACAGTTACGTAAGTATTTATAGTTTTAGATAGTGTTAATAAGATTGACCGCGTTATGGTTCCTGGTTGTGGGCCAGTTGCATGGTGCGCAGCGCGGTGCGAGCTTATCACAAGCCCGTCACAAACGACAAGTCTGGTACGCGTCACCACCCGAGCCGTGACCGCGACTTGACGTCGCGTTGCTTCTCTTGTGCAGCTGGGCCGGCGCTCGGTCATGGGCTGGGGCGAGACTCTGCTGCGTCACTTACGCAATTTTGCATGTTAGTGGGTGCGAATTTTTATGTGCATGGGTGCATGTTCATGGTTTCACAGTTTTTATGATCATGGGCTTTTAAATTTCATGTTCATCATGTCTGCGTGTCCATTGGATAACAATTTCATGTTTATAGTTGCATGTTCATGGGTTAGGAAAAAGGAAGTTAATAGTTCTTATGATTCCCTCAGATCTCCTATTAATATCTCAGAAATAAGGATGTACAGCAAAAGTATGTTTCTGATAGCAGAATAAAAATAAATAGGTTTCTGACTATTCCATAACATTATCAGCAGATATCGTAACTTTGGTAGAGAGAAGGCAGCAATCTAAATAAAATTAAGAGATGTTGTGGGCTCTGATAAATATCAATGAAAGGAAAGTTATAATCATGAAGTTCAATATCCGTACCTGCCTACAAATTTAAGCTTCAATTCTGCATCAAAATGTATCACGAATACCTTTGAGCAGCACTTTGTTTTATGCTAGTATTAAATATGACTATAAACACTAATATTTATACGCCAAAATAACTAAAATGAAGATAAAGAGTATTGTTTATCACAAATCAGTATCTAAAAGTACTTGCGAGTAATATTTTTGAACAAAGTGGCTTCCTAACTATGTACCCATTTTTTCGAGAATCAATTTCAAAGTTCACTCGTAATTTTTCCGCCCCAGTCGCTTGTGTTCAAATTCCAGAAATCATGCACATAAATCTAAATTCGGTCCCTATTTCCACTGAATGGGACCAGAATTTCAGCGAGTACACACATATTCAAGCACTTCACTCACAAAACGCACAAACAGCGGGACCAGTAAAGATAATTGTGATCAGTCCGAAGAGCAAGTGTTCACACCTCCGTGACCAGTCGTACGCTAGGACTCATTTGTGCTCTCGTACAGCAGAAGTGTTCTCGGGCATGCTACGATCACCAGACAGCTAATGTAATATCGCTCTTCACTCGTATTTATTTTTTCAAGCCATCAAAGTAAATTTTATCGAAGTTTATAGGTATTCTCTTCCATCCAATTTAATATCACTGAACTTGAAGGTGTAACCTAAACATTTTCGGAGGATGAGCACGATCTAATCCTCAACAAAGCCGCAACAACGATCAGCCTGTTGTTCTGAAACTAAATTGCAAGCTGAAGGGCCACCAGCCCTCTAACTATTTACTTTGACTGCGATTCTCCACAGGTAAAATTACATGCTGACGAATATTTATGTGAATTTAAAAATGAAGGATTTTGGTTTCAGAAATTTGGTTACTCTGTTAATTTTTTTCTAATCAGAACTAGTTTATTCGATTGATGAACACAAATTTGACGAAAACTCGAAAATTTGTATTTATACATGATAGTGCTTTGGTTACATTAGGTTAGATGATCGCGTGTACCATATATGACCCACTCCGTAGGCAGTGTTAAAGAGAAGTCTCGGAACATTGGACACGTCAGAGAAGCCAACTGCTGCCTTCGTAGTTAGACTATTCTCGTTGCAGATATCTGATCCGTACTATCGCGCATGCCCCATCAGGGTCATCACTTCGTAGTACCATCATTATTGTTATGGCATAAGCCTCAGAATTCTATGCAACCCTTTGACATGGCACTAGGGTCACAGTCAACCTTAATACGAAATATGCACTCCGGGTAGCTACTGTCTTTTTTTGGCGAAGCAATTCTTCACGCTGTCTTGTAAACCAACGTCTCTCTCACGAGTGAGACAAAAAATGTGAATGGAATAATGATGATTAACAGTTGAACCTCTCGCAACAAGCACTACTGGTCTCTTGGTGATGGGTACACGGCAACTCGATGCTCTTGAAACGCATTGACGACCACAGCCGCGCTAGCACACGCCTCCAACATGAGCTCGGGAGTCCTACGCATCCTAGCATTGGGTGAAATTTCGTCTCGCGATCTAGAGTAATAATAGGGGAAGTGAAAAATAATTTTCAGAGGAATAACATTGGGAATCTCTGATGAAACGATCGACATCGTCTCCAAGCCTTCCTTGAAGAGACCACGCGACGCTGGCAGTGGGAGAGTAAAATAAAACACTAGTAATTAAAAAATTGTGCAAACACCGATTTAATTGACAGCCAAGCTTTAGACACAGCATCATGAAGTTCAGAATAAAAGATACGAAATTCAAATACGAAATAACTTCGTAAAGCAGTGAAGTCTCTGAACTACCACACGGTTCGTATTATTGTTCCGCTATAAATTAAATTCCACTCTGACAAGTTTTGACTACAATCATCACCGCATCGCTTGATAGGCTATTATTATTTAAAATATTTTGCTCGATTTACTTGAGATCGACAGACCACGTTGTCGTCTCGCTAATTAGACAGGAATGAATCAAGAATCAATAGCTACACAAAATAAGCATACGATCACAGTCACTGGTCTGAGGGCATACATTCTGCTGTGAACGTCATGAGTAAGTAGATCAATTGAACAAGGACCGCGCATTAATCCCGACACGCGGGTAACCAAGGAAGAAAAAATCATTGCTTTTTATTCAAACGCTTACTTTTATGATTGAATTTGTTCTTACATTTTACTAAATTTGCAGCACTCCAACGAAAAACTCAAAAGCTAACTCACTCGAAAATTATTATAAAATACGATAAGCATCTTTAATCGCTGAATAATGTGCATAAATCGTATGTGAACGCAAATAAGGTATCGCACACCATACAAGACAAATATATCAACAGTAGTTTAATGCCTTTAGTTTCAGAGTGAGAATTCAAGAATAGTTCCCGAGCCAAATTCTGTGAGAAGTTGACCATAAGCTATTGTTCGACAGCGAGAAGTTCGTCAAAAACCCAGCCCCGGATTTATACAAGCTATAACAAGCTAACTAACCTTTTGTGAAATATGTTTTCCTTCAATCAAACGGGAGCGTCAAACGGACATCGCCTAATCGTTCTAGATTGCCACTCACATTCATAAGATAAACATTATTCGCACAGAATTGATCGATGGAAACTTAAATTATAATTGCACACAACAAAGCTCAAGAAGTGAAGCTTTCTGTCGCCTCACACGCACACAACTCTACAGTAAAATTTTCAGCAATTTTTCGAATAACTACAAACAAAAAATCCACACAATATTACGTATCCAGCGTAAGAAAATACTCAAAAATCCTCTTTCAATTTCGTCTCCCTAAAAGGAAAACCTAAAAACAGCGACGGCGTTCAACTCCCCCATACAGAGAAGTCCCAAAAGTGCAGACCGAACTTCGAATTGATGGAGCTCTGCAGTTATTGGTGATAATTTAGTTCTGTAAAGGCCAGCTTGTTATTTATGTAAATCAGTATCTACAAACCCACTTGCAGGAACAAAATATGTTCGCAAGATAAAGTTTTCCTCGGTAATACCCTTCATTACGCAGTATGCAAAAGAACAAAGAGAGTTTGTAGTCAGAACCGTTCGGTCTGCTGTTTTTGGGGACACCTTGTACAAGCGTCTTACCGAGCGCAGTTGTAAGGCATTCCACATCAAGCCAATTATAACATCCCCAGAATAATGGCCTCCTCTCTCCGCGACACAGCGGAGCATTCCATCATGACGGTGATCAGTTATGTGTTTGCACTACAGATGATAACAATACATTTTTAACGTAACAATTCAAAATAATAAGTTCCTAAATACACTGAGAAAAGAAATTCAATCAAACAAGGATAAATTTTTTAAAACAAAACGTGAAAATCCTCCCGAACCCATTAGTTTTAGTGAAATGATTAGCATGAACAAGCAGTTACCTCAGGCAGAACTTGAAAAAAGTTTATTTTCAAATTTTCATCAGCGAAGAGAAAAACAACACGGGAAGAGAATAGGCTTATGGAAAGAAGTACGAAATTTGCCCACGCCAGGGTTAATTTCAGTTTGAAAGTAATTAAGCAAAAGAATAATGAGCTCGGATAAGTATCATCGAGTCCAGCAGACTTCCCAACATATGGCAACAAGAATTGTATACCTCAGAAATTAGTATCAATACTAAAATCATTCAAATAAACTGTTCACGAATAAAGGTTTGTTATTACAAACTGAACACATATAACATCCGGGTAAAGGCTAACATTTTACGAGTTTCTTACACGATTAAAAGCACCTGTGACGTAATCATGCTTCTTGACAAAAGTTAACGCGAGATTACCATCAAGAAAAAATAACGTATGTCATTTGAGGTAAGCAATAGGAATTTTTATGAGCATTCAGAACTCAAAACTCTGCGTCACGGAACTGAAAACACCCGTGCGAGGTACCAGCTCTTGCAGGTGAGGGCGCTCCTACTTCGTAACCATCAATACGTAGATCCGAACTTCCATGTAGTGACCAGAAATTCTGCGTAAATATATGCTCGATAATGCATCATTTTAAAACAAAGCAAATACGTCACTCAAAATTGAAAAATGACGATTACAAAAATTAAAGCATCAGCCATAAAATTTTATGGAGACATTTAAAATATTGCGCCACACGTAAAAAGCAAAAGAAATCTGTTAACACAAGTTTACAGAGCACACATCAAAACAGAGCAGCTGATAAAAGGGAAGAAGAATAACCGGAATAAAATACTTCATAGAACACACTGAAGAGACAAACCAGCGTGCCAAAATCAAATATTTTATAACAGTAAGCAACTAGACAAAATATTGCCGGCCGAGTTTCAGGAACACACCCAAAGAAAGTCGGCTAAAACTTAGCTACGCCGACTAGAAACACTAGTTTATCTCGAGAAAAAATGAAAGGCAAGCATAAAGTTCAAGAAGGCAAGCATAAAGAATGAAGAAATTTTAAATTGGAAACGGAAATACCAGCTATAGCTGCAGACTCCCTCCCAATTTCCCTAGCGATGTAGCCCAACCGTAGGGGTCCAAGCGGCGATGATCACTTCCTATTATAAATATGCAGTATGCTTCGATATATTTTCTACCATGTACGCGCTCTCCTATTACCATGCATTTGATAATGAGGTAGTAAAAATGAACAATCTAAAGCGCCAAAACAAATTACTAGCAACATTTTTAGTATTGTTATCAGTTATTCTGGTTTCAAGATATTCATTGTCGATAGATGATTGTGCAGTAGTGCATAGTCCAGCGAGCGCTTCACCACGCAAAGCCTTACAACAAGCATCAGATAGCCAAATGACTTGCGAAAAATACTTCAGAAATTGTCCCACTTGATTCCATATATTTAAGCGTTTTCAACATGTGTAATATATCCACAGAGTCAATACCACCACACTATAATTCTGCACAAGGTGCAGTAAGCAGTGAAAAATTGGTGTTCTAACCCTACAATGCATAGCGGGGTATTAAAGTGTCAAACAGTGACCAAAGTGCCGGCTGGTAGAAGCGTTAGAAGTTCACCAAGCCAACCATTTTCCCAGCTAAAAGCTGAAAGCCAGTTTAGGAGATGCAGGCTCAGCGCATTTAAGAAACGGATGTGTTAATCACAGCTTTAGTACTTCACACCCTCCGTTTAGTATTTATTTATATTTTCATCAAGCGAAATACGAGTCGCTCTCCAGAGACTTGAACTTTTGTTTCCGGATTGCAAGTGCTGGCGCAGTGACTCCAGGGGTGTAGGATACTCACTCCTTCCCATTGGCTCTGCATGATTGATTTACAAACGACATTTGAAAGTCGGTTTAGCTGTAGAGCTTCCATGGTGCATCACGATACTCGATGCGTTACTGTGGAGATTCCTGCAAGAGGAACATGCTTCAAATGAGCGGAATTCTCAGCACTGCACTTTTTTGGATATGATTTACTATTTCCACAACATTATCACTTACTCTTCTCTCTCCTTTGCTAGAATCTAAACTTGAGTATTGTACAGCGTTTGAGAAATTTCAGCTTAAAACTTAATCTAGCTAATTTAATTATTAACATTGCTCTGCTGTAAAAGAGAATTTCACTTTCACCTGATTAATGTCATAATATGAAGAGACGAGCGCCCCAATGCTATAATTATTTGGTGGGTACCTGAAAAATCTAACTTGAAAAGACTCTGTAAGCTATAGTAGAACACGTAGCTTTACTCTGCTATATGTATGCTACATTTAAGCTATAAATTGTGCTATTATTCTTAGGAATTCGACGACAAACTAAAACTCATACCCTTATATCTAAAAAGACAATAGAAGACTAAAGAAGTGAAGAAGTAAAGAATGTGTGTGCTTAAAACGCAAGTTCTATTGCAGCTTTATGCACCGCCTGGCTGCTTGCAACTACAAGGAGGACACAGACGACCTTCATTCGAGTGTCAAAGATCAGAGAAAAAGCACTACAAAAATCATAGCAATCGCAGAAGAACAACGATGAATTGGTCGTCGAAGATTATTCAGGGGTGTAAATATCTACTAAAGCCGGAGACCTAGCCGCCAGTTAAGAAAATTTGTATATCTAAGCGGATTAGGCCTCCGAAAAGGCTAGACGAGCAGCGTCTGGTCCAGAACGACCACAGGGGGGAGGTACTCGAGCATCAGGCAGACTGAGGTCTGGCGGGGTGAACGGCTACGTAAAGTTACGGGAGTGCGATGAAAGACGAAACCGATTGCAAGAGAGTGAATCCTCAGCCTAATCTTATTCAAAAATTCACGTGGACCACTAAATTTTGAGTCAGTCCCGCCACTGACCCCCACTCAGTGAAGGGGGACGGAAAAATTATCGTTTTTATACTACGAGTTTAACCAGTGCTGTCGCATTTCACGTGAACCTTACAGTGAGACTCGATATCAGTTTCAGCTTCACTTTCAGTTCACATTGTACACCTTCGATGGAGTCGAAGTCACAAAAATAGCTGGGGAATCCTACGTCTGCCGAGAGTCGCCGTGTCCCCAAAATACGCTGAAGTATAATCCCCTGCAGTGTTTCTCCCTGAGGAGGGGGGATGGAAGGGGAGCAACACGACCTGCTATTAGCCGAGCGTTCCTGAAATACCTGAGCAGAACTGGACGGTTAAATTGTCCATGAAGAACTAATAAGCCAATATTAAGAGGACTTCCCCACACTTCCACGAAGATCAGGAGCAGAAGCAGTTTCTACTCCTGTAAAACTGCCTAGGAGAAATTTTCCAAGTAATTATTCGGACTCTGGCGTCACATCTGACCCTCTCTCTACCATACGAGTACATGTCGCTGGCACGCAGAGAGAGGATTTATACCAACATTGAGCGCTGGAACTAAAGAAGTCAGTGACGCCACGCCACGCGGCGCAAGTTCTAGTGGGAGGCTAAAGAAATGATGAATGATGCACGGGTTAATTTTTGGGTGACTGAGCCTGGGCGTGTGTGCTTTCTCTCCGTAAATACGACGAGAAGCAATGCAAATAGTTATCTTCATCAGTACAGCACACTCTACAGATGCGTGCTAGTACGCTATTCCTTGATACATGCAAGAAGCAAGTCCCAAATGCGTACTGCATAAAACTCATCCAAACATGTTATGACTGAAAAATTTTCAACAACGAAGTTCAAAGCAGTCAGAGATTTTCCAATAACATAATAACGGTCTCCTTCAAACTGGCACTAGCTTTAAGTGCCCCCTAAGGGTTTTGATCATTTGAAATTGGTTTCGTCCCAGAATAGCGGGCATTTCTTGACTAATCAACATCTTTAAATAGCAAAACTGATCACTCCACAACCATCGTCTTGACGTTGAAAAGACTATGGAAATCCAAACGATGACACCACAATGACCTTGAGAATAACAACGCTTCACTGCGTCAACAAAGCAAGACCTTCACCCCGATGTAGGTTTCACTGATACATAGTAGCGAATTTAGGGCCTCTGTAAATCGATTTCTTATGCGATGGGTTAGTGAACCAATTCTTATTGCCCAGTATTTTTGTGACGCAACTGGTTACACACACTGAAGTGCGTAGTCTAGTCTAATCCTAAGTCAACGCATCACTTCTACGAAACCTGAATCTCATCCCAAAAATTTCGTAAGCAAACATACTAACAATAATGTTAGCCAATCTGTATTGAACAGTAAAATCGAAACAATGAATAGTAAAAAAATATATAATACGAGCCCCCACTTCAAGAAACACGCGTCGCATATACAGCAAGAACAAGTTTATTAGCACGACGTAGAGCAACTGAAAACACCAAAACTTGCAGGGTGCTCTCAACACGTGGACTGCCGGGCATAGCTTCCACATGCAGCACGTGAGATGCCGCCCGGTAATGCGGCAGCCAAAGTGTTAAGAAGCCAGATGAGGAAAATACAAGCAAGATCTGAGCAACCCAAAATTTAATATTCTATTTGCATTACAGTACCTCTTCCACCGAGCTAACTACGAGCTACTACCAGATTGTAGCACTGCTCCAATCTTACGTTAATTATAGACCCCTTCGTTAAGTCCTATACACACCATTTTTAACAGTTAAAACTACCAAGAAATCAATATATATATAGATATATGGAACAGCTCTGTACCTTTCAGTTGACATACACATCACTCGAAACTACAACACTCGCCACAATCATAAAATCAAAATTAAGGTTATATGTAAGTTATATTTATCACACACCTATTCTGATCAGAGGCTGCCCAGCCAAAGCATTGCCTTGTTTTCCCGCATCATCTACTGGTCTCAAATCCTCAGCTTTATGCGCCTCTTCTCCTTCTTCTTCTTCACCTACCACTGAATTTTCCCCAATATTTTCTTGCAGCCGATAATCCACTCCCCCACGACCATTTGGAACAGGATCTCCGTTCTTGCCTGCGCCCTCAATCACGTCCCCATCCCCGTCTACAAAGCCTTCTCTGCTCAACTTGTTACCAAAACCATCGACCCTTTCGCCCCCTACATCGTTACCCTCCTCACCACCTTCCTCTCGCACCTCAGCATCAGGGATTTCCTTTGGATCGTCACCATTTTTCAGACCCGATTTTTGAGCACCAGCATTCGCGAGAAAGTTGTCCCCGTGTTCGTTGTTGGCTCCCTGGTCTTCATCCCCCCCAACAGCATCGCTAAGTCTATCCAGGTAAGGCCTCTTCCGGAATTCCTCCGCAACCAGATCTTTATCCACATTTCCATCCTCCCTTTTACCCAGTTCCCCGAAAACCTGTTCCTTGTCTAGTTCGTCATTCCCAAACCCGCCAAAGAGTTGTTCCCCTTCGATTTCGTTCGCTGCTACCCCATTGCCCTGAACACCCTCGTCAGCACCGAGTCTGTTCAATATTGGGCCTCTGTCACCCGCCGCTCTCACGGGTCGGTCGAGCGCCTCGTCGTGTACTCTGTCCTCGTGCACGCGGTGGTCTTGCAGGAGGTCTTCGTTGGGAGCCACGTCACCCCCATCAGGGTCTTGGTCCGGCATCAATGGGTCGTCGCCCGGGTGCTCTCCTTCGTCGATGGCGGCGTCCAAGTTGTCTGCAAAATTAATATTTATCAACGACGCTAATTCAACAATTTAAAAAAAGTCAACAATTTAAAAGTCAATTTAAAAAGTCAACCCGTACAAGCTTAATACGACGGCTGAAGCCTGTTATAAACGCGTTAAGTTCTGTTTAGAATGAAGACCCTTAAAATCGGCCATAAATGGGGGAATCTGTTCTGGAAACTACCACCAGAACACCGATAGCCCCAACGAGGAAATAGAACACCGAAGAGGAAAATCATTGGGCACAGTTGGTTCTATCGAAACAAAAGCGTCTCACAATCGCAAGTAAGTTAGGCACTTCGTAATACGAAAAGAAAACTACACAAGCTTCTTCATAAAAAAACCGTAAGAAATAAAGGGAAAATTCTGTCAGTCCTGTCTGTACATATAATAAATAGAATAAAACACCACTAAATGAGAATTCACCCATCCCCCCTCCCCCTCTCAAAAAAAATCCAAAATATTACTAAATACAAGGAAAGCAGCGACGCTTATTTATTTTATTTTTTAAATATTAAGTAAACTAGATCGGTGGCCTCACATCGTATCTTAAAATTGTAATACTATTTTGAACACATAAACTTAGTTTCCCTCTCGTCACAAACTCATCACAATATAAATTAAAACAAACACCTCATGCTATGAAAGAAGTGCACGCATTGCTTGTGTAAGAGCCAACAGTGACAATACCAAACTTTTAAGGACATCAAGTAAAAATCACAGGCATAAGAAGTAAAAAAATTAGTCTCAACAATTGGAACATCTCAACGAAAAGTGTACCGGTCACTGGTGTTCCAAAGGTTGATTGCGAATTTCAAGTCGTTCAAGTTATATAACAGTTCGTTAGTTCTTCATCCGGTAACTGTACTCCAACAAAAAATAATTACCGCCTTTCCAAAACTATAACGAGTCGAGGAAATAAAGACAAAAAATTACACTCAACTGAAATAAAAAATTCTACATGTGACAGGAGAATACAGGACCATAACCAGTGCTCCAAAAATTACATTGTGTTCCTCACATGAAAACTATTAGTATAACAGGTAAAAGAACACGCAAAATTAGAATAAGTTCCCACGAACTTTAAGAGTTACATAAATAGAGCAAGTTATCGTGCTACATGTTTGTATATGTTCGATCTGCCAGCATAAAGGCAAACACTTATATGCTTCAAACCTAACTAAATCATCGTACACACTTTTGACCTTCATCAAACTACAGTTTCATTTAAATAAATAATCCTTCTCGGTTGACCAACCTGAGATGAAGAGAAACCGAACTGTCTCAGGTATGCGAAGCTATTGCCAGAACTGAACAATAATTACTCCATAATTGACTAATTAATTATTAGTTTGTTTAAAGCTCCCTATCTACATGAAATGTGATCCTATGAGAGCGAAGAGATGAAGGGACCCTTCAGTATGGACTGTCGAAAACATGGAATCTAAACACACGGCGTGTTCCCAGTTCCCACACCAGATTTGTTCCGCATAGAAACGGTGAGTTAAGAAGGAAAAGGAAAAAAAGACAAAGAGAAGCCAAAAAAAGTATGAAAATTGAAAGAAGCAAAGTGGGCACGAAATACAGAAATTCTGAAGGCCTATCTATAGCTGAGGTAACCTAAAAGTGCTCCCCTTGGGTCACCAATCCCCATGGCGTACGATAGACAAACCTGACTAATTTAACCCTACTGCCAATGCTGTGCCCCCTGAGGGTTATTAATCCATGATTAATTTAGGTACATATCTGCTACAAAAAAAGGAGCAAAATTAAGCAATAACGCTGCAACAGAGAATGGCGCCCATGATCCCAATAATACTGAACAGGTATGAGTATTTTTGCCTCGGAGACGTCTGAACAAAGACTGGAGGAGACATAGAGAATATCACCCAAGCCAACACTGAACAGATGTGAAATTCAGGTGAAACACTCGTTTCTGTCTTTGGTAAGTGAATAAATATCGTGAAATAAAATGCACTCTCATACCAGTACTTAGAGGCAAAATGAAGTGCACACAAGCTACTTACCGCACCGCAATTGCTTAAGATCCCAAACTTTTGGCTTCACCAAACCAACACACGTGACTTAGTGACACAGCCATTGCAGGGCTGCTGAGAGCAGCAGCTTGCTGCACGGCCAACACGTGTAAACGGGAACTCAAGAATGTCGGTGTAGAAGAAACAAAACCAAGAGAGAACACATGTTGTACACATCCGTATATACAGTGAGTGAGATGCCTTTAAAATAGAACGCTGCGACACACAAACTATGAAAATGCTCACACTGTAAGTACTCTAAAACAGGATAGTAGAACTGCAGTCAAGAAATTGTGATTCCGGAAATACACCCATTGCACACAAATATGTAGCGTAACACCAGGGAACGATTCAAATCAGAATAAGAGTTCAATAACAAGCATTTCCGTGATGATGCACGATGAGCACGGTTTTGTCTTTCAAAAACTACACACACTTGGTGTGAAAACGTCACTTCTACACAAGTGTTGACATGAGCAACTGAATACAAATTTTACATTCCTCGCGAAAGCAAGTTGTTACCGAATCCAGAATGAGGCCACAGTAACCAAAAAGGGGATAAAGGGACACATTTCACTCCAAATAACGCATGAATGGAGGTAGTGGTGAGTGCAGTGCAAAGCGTGAGAGTTACGCTTCATTACCTTCGGCGAAGGTTGTACCCTACGACCACTGAGCTCAGCTGCGTGTTGTGGGTACTCAACTTCCAGTGTGTTGGGGGGCTCACCGTCAGCTGGCTTCCAAACTTCCATGGAGCTGCTCTGGCTAGTTTCGACTTCAGACCTTCTTGATACTATCGTTGTCTTGGGCACGGCAATCAAAGGTTTAGCGGAAGTTTTCTCCTTAGTGACTCGTTTGAGAACTTCGTTTGTTATGCTCTTAGAAGGATTTATTTCTGAGAAGAATGATGAAGCGGATGTTTTCAGTACATTTTCTTTCTCAGCAACAGGTGAGGGAATGTTCTTGTTATCGTAGCGAGATCGCGTAAGAACGAGCACAGACGGTTCTTCTGAACTATCCATAGAAGTGTTGGCAGAGGTTTCTGAAGTATTCATTTTTTGTAACGATCCAAGTTTGCCTGTCCTTTCGTTATTCAATGCTGAGCCCACGTCGAGACCTTCAAATCTTTTGAGCATTACCTCGTCCGTCTCACTGTCGGGTAGGTCTCGTCGTGACATCCGAGCAGCTTGCGTCACAGGCTCTTTAACATTCGTGCTGGTGACAGCAGGACTTAATTTCGAGCCAGCAGAAAGTGACTTAGAATTACTCGACGCCAATGATGCACCGTCCGATAGAACATACCCTCGTTCGCCAGATTCACGAACCGCTTTTGAGGCGGTGGGTACAAGAGTCAATACGTCAAACTTTTCTGGAAGAGAGAAGGTAATCTTAGCAGTTGTAGTCACGGCATCAACTAGGCTGGATTCATTGGAGTTCACTGTTGATACTTGATCCAAAGCTTGAAATAGCGAAGAGCTTTCCGAATCGTTCGTTAGATTCTTGCTGTTGTTGGTGCGATCGCTCAACTTCAAATGCGACTCTTCAAAAACCTTAACAGTTTGAGGTCCATTCTTATTCTTGGTTTTTACCATGTATACAGTCTCGGAAGCTGTCACTGTTCCAGGAACGACGCTTTCGTCATGTTCAACACTGAACTGATCAGTTGAAACATCAATTGCTGACGTGGGTCCAACGTCAGAGCGACTTGACCCTCCGAAGCCGCTCTTCACGCTTTGCTTCAAAATTTTGTCGCTACTGAGCAACATCAACTGCTGGTTTGGCTTTGGAGACATCACGCCCTCACTCGCAAATTTCGCATCAGATGAATTTTCTTCGACCGCATCTCCTTCAACAGTTTCTTCACCTTCTAAGCTTGACGTATGGATATCAAACCTGTGGTCCTTGGTGTCATTATTGATGGCCTCCAACGACATATTAGACGAAGACGGTGTATCAATCACGGACTCTGCTGAACCGGATGTTAACTTTTGGATTTCAGGCAGATCATCATTGCCAGTTATTTGGTTATCGCTAGTGTTGTCTACACGAGGCAGAACGCTTGATAGCATAAGTGTACCGGAACTTTTCTTGACACCGAGGACGTTCCTTCTAACAAAGCGTCGCCTCCCACCAGAATTTCCACGCTCGGATGCAACTAGGGAGTCGAAACCGTCCGGTAAAATTTTCTCTGTTCCAGCATCAGGGACGTAAGGCGCATTTTCATCAGAGCGCATGGCCAACAAACGGTCGGAGACAGCGCCACTACGAATTAAAAAGTTAGCATCATCGTCCATGCCGGGGAAATGCGGCACGTTCTCTCGGATGGATTTCTTTTGCACATCAAAATCATTTGCTAGGTCCAAGGCACCATCATCTCCAACGTTGTCATCACGAGCAGTGTCGTCGATTGATATTTCATTGTTCCTGATCGAATTTACCATCTCGAATTGAGCGTCATTTTCTTTATCAGAGCCTGCGTTGAACTTGAAAGGGTTCAAGTTTCGGTCTACCCGCTCATCGACAACGTCCTGGTGAAAACGATCTCGAATTTCACGGACGTTCATTTTCTGTGGTGGTCGGAGTTCCAGCTTTTTCTTCAGTCTCATTTTCCTCTCTTCTCGCAACCGTCGTCCATCTTCCCGAGCTTTGTTCTCAATCCTCCGTCGTTCAATTCCTCTCTCATTAGTCCTTTCATCGTAACGGTCATTGACTTGATCTATCCAAATCCGGCGCGGTTCCATTTCTCTGTCATGAGACGCTTGTTGACCGCCACCATCCATCTGTTTAAACAGAGACGCAGGTTCCTCCCTTCTGTTTGAAATATCATTGCGCCAGTCCGCAAAATCGCCTTGCTGCATACCGGCCTTGCGATCTCGGTACACAGGCTTGCGGTCTTCCCACTCATGCCCGCCACCGTTTTGGATCATTTTGTCAGCACCATCACCTTCGGCACGGCCATTCTGCGCCCTGATTTCTGGCGCGTCTTCGTCGAAGTCGACCACGTGGTCACCTTGATTCATGTTCATGTCTCGTCCCTCAACTGACATCGGGGGGGCCGTGTTTGCGGTGCCTGGGCTTCCGTCCCACTGCAGGTTTCCTGCCCAGTCGCGCCTAACTTCGCTTACCATTGCGCGCCGATTATCTAGGGGACAAGGCGCAACATCGTATGCATTCACGAAGCATCAAAGCTGACCATCAAACAGTTACATTCAAGAGCATGTATTACAAAACCACAGCGACAAATATGCTCGAATAACGGTAGCTAATGCAATTCGAATGTGATGGGAGAATTTTGAAATAAGACAAAGCCATGGATAAGGAAATATGCTGAAATTAGTTCAATTGGCCAATAACAATGAGTACATCTGGAAAACAGAAAAAACAGAAGCCTTTCCCAAACATGTACTGACGAGTCTACGGTCCTAAAAGAGTAGACCTAACCGAAAACTGAGCAGCTAACGAATAAAATTGGAAGTAATACTAAACATATTTAATCGGTGACGAAATACTACAACAGTCACTCAGAAAAACTTTTTTTAGATCTACACATATCTCAATAAAACGAATAATATCACTCAAAAAAGATATTGACTTACGGAAGAGATTAAACGAAAATATCCCTACAGGAACCTCTGTCCTAATACTAACCGTTAATGAATACCAAGTATAGAAATGTATGATTTTCTTGCAGCAGATTTGTCACAGAAACAATTTAAAGTCGAAAATCAATTAATTTCCTTCGAACAATCTTCCTTTGAATGACACTACCATAGTTCTTAATTAACTCTCATTTTATCAGCCCAAAAGGAACCTTAACACGTGGGTGCGTCGTGACGCACACGCCCGTCAACCGGTGCTTCGCTACTCTCATCTCAACTGCTAATCAGCTGCGTTTAATAGCAACCATTAGCTCTTGTCCCTGGTGAACATGGGCGTCTTCGTAGATATGTATGAGCTACAAGTGCCTCCATTTTATAGAACCTTCACAATTAGCAAAATTGCAATTTAGATGCTCATTAATAAGAGCAATTATGATAGCATAGAAAAGTGAAACTAATTTTCATGGTCCCAGTGAATGTGTTGATCGTTTCTCGTGCAGGAAATTAAACTTTAGTTAGAAAAAAATATTTTTCAGCAATCCTAGAACATCGCACGAAGAATCAACAACAATCTACTTCAAGAATACAAGTGGAGACCACACGTATAATAGTTCTCCCCTAGCAACACTGCTGCTTTCATTTCTACCCTAACTCACACCCCGTACGAGGATAGGTACACCTAGCTTCCAAACATACAAAAAAGACAAATACTGCCATGAGCTCAAATTACTGTACAGCTGAGAAAAAGATTACGATTATAGGAAAAATACGAGCTACAGTATAAGCAATTATTATTTAAAAAGTTTCTACATAGAAGCAGACGATGGAATATTAGAAACACGGATATTACAAAGGGTTGACACCACTATAGCTATGAAGCGCCGCACAGCGTACGATGGGACGGTCAAAGAATGGCGAAGTTGACGAACATGGAAACTGACATTATTTCAATGATGGTTTGACCTCCAATGTCTGCTGAATTAAGGCGACCTCAGCAGTGAAACTTGAACTCTTCAACCTAATATAGAACAGGAAGTCTAGAACTGTAAACAGGCGTATCTTGGTTGCAACAATTGGTTATAATGTTTAAGCCTAAAAGGCCCAACTTATTTTCAAAATGAGCGAAAGATTTCCCAACAGTCGTTCATATTCTAGGCACTTTTGAGCACATTCACCCTATTTTAGTACGAAACAATAAGAATTTACGACTGAACAATATTTATTCTATCGTTCTACCAATGGAACGCTAGATGACATAGAATTAAACAACACAAGAAGTTCCTAAAATACCAGCAAATAATGTGTAGGGAACGAAAACATCTGAGAAGAAAAGATGCGAGCAAAAACAGAGTCGTCTGCGACTCTCACAAGAGAACACTAAAAGAAGGAAAGCGAAAGACCTGGATCCCTAATTTTAAAAGTCTCACGCACAACATATCTTGAAAGATGTGTTTTTGGAGTGCAAATGAAACCTATGTTGAGCGTTAAAATCCAGGGCAGTAATGACAAAATTAAACTAAATCAAAACACCTCCACCCTCCCATACTATCTCTGAATAGAGATCAGCAGCCTTGCCTATCCCACGAGGAAACAATCTGGATAGAGATCAAAAGCCTTGACTATCCCACAAAGAGAGCGACTGAATGGAGATCGATATCCTCGCCTATTTCACAAGGGAAGAGTCTGCATAGACATAAGCGGCCTTGCCTACTCCACAAAGAAAGAGACGACAGAGGTCAGCAGCATGGCCTCTTCCACGAGCAAAGACAGTTCACAGTATGCTTTGCGGATAACTTCCTCCATTTAATTAATGATCACAATTAAATCAATGAATTTTTAATAAAAATATTATTAAATATTTAAAACAACTATTTACATGGTGCTACCGTAGCTATGTTGCGTCAATAGTTAATTCAGTGAACCCTTCTGCTCGGTGGAGGTTACTTTCCAGGCTCACGATGAAATATAAATTTCCCCCACAGTAGAAACAGGACTTTTTTTCGCACAGGAATCTCAAGAACACTGCTGTACAGCACTGTGTTTTGAAGTTAAATCTTTATTCTATTCATTTTTAGCTTAAAAATTTGTTTCTTAAAAGAAATCTTCAAATTCATGAGAATACAGAATTTCGAAAAGCTGCAAAACCCAACGAAACAAGAAATTTTGCGCGATATAGATATATATTCGTGTTGAATATTTACGAAAAATCACTATAGAGCTAAGCCGCAAAATACGAGGGACCACCATAGCAACTTTTTAAATGAAAACATGCATACTATTTTTGATTGATAATCGTGTCTCGCTCAACAGGGGAGAGCGTATTATAGATCACAAGCTGGCCATTAAGGAACTTCCCAGGAGGAAGAAGAACATGAGGTTAAAATGACTTGTGCATCAAAAGTAACGACAGATTTCCTGCCCGTGAGGAACATCCGCGCGATGAACATCAAAGACTGAGAGCGAACACAAGCTTCCATCAAATGTTTTTATGAAAAACTTGTACACGACGCCGGCAGCGTGGGATTGTGTAGCGTGTGAAAGTGCCCGCTAGAAGGGACTCGTAATAAACAGAACCTTTCTCTGGTAATGCAGGGCCCCACCCAGAAAAATTATGGATGTAACGAATCAAGGAGAATGTATTGCGCGAGCAGGTCTGGTGAACCGTTGGTGTCCAAAACTAATAGCGCAAAAAAATGAGTTCTTGAGTTCATCCTTGATCAAAAAATGCAATGACTGCTTAATCCTGTGATGTTGGTTCTAGTGAGGAGGTTCTTCTTTCTGCCTGTAGCTATTCATGTGTTGTAGACAAACATTGTCATACAGTTACACCTACTACCTGTCTCTTAAAAAACAATGCACTGAAGAGGTGAACACTCGTCAATATACCACCGTACATAACTCGAACACTTCGACACATGGGCCCAACAGTGTACATACATACATACATACATACATACATACACACACATACATATATATACATACATACACCCCAGCGCCGAGTGCACACAAAGCCCATCAATAAAGCGATTAATTAAAAGGCCTCAAGAATACCTCCTAGGCAGTAAAGGCTCACCGCGGACTCGTCCCTGAGCTGCGTGTGAGAGGAGAGCGATTTGAGTGAGAGGCAGGTAAGGAATACACATCGGGGAGGGGGTCAGCATAAAGGAAAGCACACTTTAAAAATACGTAGTCACACATAGATTGAATTAGATTAGATTAATTGTTAAATTAAAACCGACACCTTCATGAAACGTGATCCAAAGAAAGTGAAAATAAGGGATTATTTAATATGGAATTTCGAAAACGTGGAATCTATGCTCAGATGTGTTCCCACACAAGATCCCTAGCGCATAGAAACAGGAAGTTAAGAAGGAAGGGGAATAAAAAATAAAGATTAGTCAGAGAAGAAGGCATAAAAATGGAAAAAAGCTAAGTGGGCACGATAGAAGTCCCGAAGGCCAAGCAAAAGCTGGGGTAACTTAACAGTGTCCCTTCACGGTCACCAGACCTCATAGTATAAGATAGACAAACCTATCCGCCCCCAGGGGGCTCACTCAAGCTACACTTATCAAACAAAAACAGTAAAAAACTAAGAACCAACAGAAAAATTAAGAAGAAATGGCCTCACGGAAAAATTACATAAAAAGCGCAATTTTACCCTAAATTTGAAGGGATTGAAGATGTGTCTACAGCGTAATAGTGACAGGAGAACTCGTTGAAATGAGTAAGCTTATGGAAAGCAACATACAATGTTCAGAGTAGCAAGATGTACATACAAAAAGTCAAACAACTTTCACTATTTTTAATAACCCTAAAAAATATATACGATGAAAGGCATTTAGCAAAAATTTACGCTGTACACAGAAAAATTCAAACAACTTTCATTGTTTATTTTAAGGTTGAAATAAATATGCGACGATAGCAGTTTCGCAACAATTACGGCCTCCGAGTGCATGGACCGGCGTGCTGAACGCGCTGGTGACGCCAGCAGCAAGCGATTTATGGCACAAGCAACAGATGATTCCGACCGTGACAACCAGTTTCATCGTACACTAAATGTATCTTTCTAGTGAAGCAGATTCACTATCACGCATTTGACGAAAGAAACGTTAAAATAATCAGATTAGTTTCGTAACTTCAATACATAGATAAAATCATTCTAGAACGAGCTCTCACTAATATTTACTTGCCCCAATAAATGTCAAACTTACGAGTGGTAAAGAACAAAACGTTACCTTAACATCAAAGAAGTTATGTGAACATCAAACAAGAGTATCAAAATTCAATGTTACTTGTAATGTAAAATAGAAAAATACGTAATAATTCAATGTTAACTTAAAAACACTCCAAGGAACACTTTTGAATAACATATTGCAAAAATGAGGGTGCGGGAAAACGAGGGGGTGAGCAAATAGGGGTTTGGGAAAATGGGGGCGCTCGCTTCCCTATACACTGCCGGGCTAATGCTGGAGTGTGGAGTGTGAAACGGTGTAGATCAAATACGCTAAAAAACTTTATCGTAAATATGGCACAAGTAACGAATGTTTCTAGCATGCCATAGGCAATGGGTAATTAATTTAAAATGAACGATGAAGTATTTCCATTTCAAAGTTCAAGAAAAATAACATGAAGAAAAACTCAAACGTTTGGCGGCCTTTCAGAGAGGAAAAACTTTAAATAGAAATGTACGAGGATTTTCGATGGTAGATATCCAAATCTAGAGAATCAAGAGACCGTTATTAAAAAAAAGGTAGTTAGGAGCAGTAAAAGGACATTAGATCATCCAGTTCCCGAAATCAAACGCTAAAATTAAAAATTCAAATCATAGAATTGAAGCATATAGCAAATCATTTATTTGAAGTGCACAACAAAAATTAGCATATCATTTTCTAAATAAAATTTTAAAAAACACATCTTCCAAAACCAATCACCGGAAAGAACAGCTTAGATATAACAGAGGAGAACTGAAAAAATAGCACTGAGAAAAAGTCACACGCAAACGCAAGATCAAAGTGCATGACAATGGGGCAGGAGGCGCAATGGTACGAGTCAGAATGAGGTAAGTGAGGGGAG
>VOMN01027642.1:0-17431 GCA_014899125.1 Orchestia grillus | reverse complement strand
AAAAGTGCAGGAGTTGGAAATCATCGAGAAGTCTTCAGCCACGCAAGCGCACTGCGACGGTGGGCTGCGTGACGCGCTATGGAAGTCGTACCTGCGCACGCAAGGTTCTCTGCGATCATGCTATAGTATTTTAATCCTCAGGTTTTTGATCGATTTTCCTCTCATGGTACGGTAAACTGACAATTAAGACAAGATCATTGTGATTCACAAGCTATGAAATTCAATACACAACCGAAACTAAGGATTGCATACTGAATTTGTTTGTCGCACGAACTCCTAAATTCTAATAACGCTAGACCTATGAACTGAGCTTTGAGCAGGTCTTGCTCGAGAGCTGAAAAATATGTTACTAATACGGCAGCTCATCAACGACTTTCTAGATCTTTTAAATAGTGAAATTATAAAAGAATAAATCAAACGCACCGGCTCAAAATTGTGCCTTATTTTTTCAGACCAACAAGCACAATTAGTGAAAAAAGTCTCCATTTATTATTTACGTTGAAAGCAGAATTTCCTAAAAGGCATCACGACAACGAGGACTGACGAGGTCAACTGACAATTAACCTGTAAACTTTGGAAATGATACGTACCAATCTTAGGATTTCAAGTGGTAAATTATCTCAAGATGAAACAAAATATCGCTTCACAGAGAGCGTGCATAAATAGGCCACGCCTTTTTTCCTTGTCTTCAGTGAGGTGCACGAGATTGAGCCCCGCAAATTCGCTCTTACAAACCTCAAAATTTTCTTCGTGCTGAGGGATGGGAGGCGGAAGGCTAACGCAGGACTGATGGTGGCACCAGTTCTCAAAATACGGCGATAAAATTGGGATTCCAGCGCGATCACCGTTCCACGAGAGGCCTTGAGACTCATTGACCAGGCTCGGTCTCGGCGACTTTACATCTACGTTTTCAAGGCCTCGTTGCAATTTCCTCGACAAAGAAAACGATGTTTGTTCGGTCAAGACGAAGATCACGGTGTGTACTCGGCAATGTGAGGCGGAGTGAGCGACTAGCTGAGCGGGAAATGTTTATTTAGTCTTCAAAGTTCAGATGGAGGCCAAGCAGAAAGTCCGGTCCGTTAGTGGTGTTGAACAAGCAGTTATGATTAGAAACCTGTCATTGAATTGGATGACAGATGAACTGTGTCTGTTTGGGCGAAAACTAAAAAATCCTTCCATGCCGATTAGGATGCTAGGAAAAAATGTACAGTTTGCTCAGTCCAGGAGCCGAGTGGGGCAATGTGCCCCAGAAGAACCTACAAGTAGGTTATGTTTTCCTGAATTAAATAAAGCAATAATTGCAAACCAACATCATAGACTAATAAAATACATCTAAAAGATAAAAAAACGTAAAAGGGTTTCAATTTTTTGTCGTCTCATGCGCGTGATTCACGAGGAATCAACGAATTCACTCTATAGTATCCCTATAGCAAAATTATTAAACAGAAAAGCTAAATGAAATATTTCACACTTGACAACAATAATCGGGGGTAAAGGGTTAATACCAAAAACCCTTCACGAGGGTAAGATTTAGCAAATGTCTTTTGTTATCTCCCTTTACTAGCAAGGTGAATACCTTCCGTTATCTCCCTTTTCCAGCAAGGCGAATATCCTTTGCTATTTCCCGTTACAAGTAAGGCGTCACAAGTAAGGCGAAGTCACAAGTATATTCCTTCACTAGAGAGGGAGAGGGCAAGAATTTGATATAATCTTTCCCATACTAGGAAAAACTTGACCAAATATTATGTTATCTTTTTCCACCGGGACAAACAAACGTTGGCACACGTTTGAAACCGTCTTCCTTCACCATGACAAACGTGAGTACATGCTTACTTTTGGTTCCCTTCACCACGACAACCTTGAGTACATGCTTACTGTTATCGCCATTCACGAGGACAAGCTAGAGCAAATATTTGATGCATGTCTTTCCACCTGGACAAACTAGTTATTAAATTATTCAAATTATTAGCTGTACTAAAACAACTTTAGCGTTACTTTTTTCCTATTTGATCAAACTCTCTGGACTCATGCCCTGTAATTGACGCAAGTTATTCCATTCACCTGACACAAATAAATTAGAGTTGTGTTGCCAAACGAAACGCTGTTCTCAACAAGGATCTCCCTCAATTAGAGGAACCCTTCGGTGACATTTACTTTTATCTGGACATGCTCCCTAATTACTAGCGTCATAATATTGCCCTCCTGCGTTAACTCGTTACACCTCAAGGAGGAGGCCAATGACGAAAACGAGTATTCACACAACCGCTGTAAGTACTAGCGCCAACCAATTTTATGTTATGAATCATTCTACGCACTGTGGTTTATGCTAGCTGTTCTAATTAAGCACGCAGCATGAATTAAGCATGTCCTCCATTATCCTGATTCCCTTAACTGATATCAATCTTTTCAAATGGGATAGTTTTTATTCTAAGGACGATTTCAATTAACTACCACGCAAAGTTTTCTATTACCATTTGAAAGTATGTACGAAAGGTATGGATTTGAGGCGTAGCAAAGCCTCTACTGTTCCAATAGTTGAACAAGCGTGAGCAAAATTATAGCGAAAGTTATCGTGTGACAACCGTGCTTTCAACATCCAATTGCTCCAGAGCATTTGTTATTAAAGTTCGAAGCATGAAACACTGTGTCCATAACGACAACGCTTCACTTACAGTAAAAAAACATCTCTCAAAAGTATGTTGAACGCATCGTATTCGATTCTTTTGCAAAATTTGCTACGCCATTTACAGCCATAATTATTCTATTTTCTGTAACAACTAAGAAAATACTTATTTAATATCAATTTAGTAATAATTATTGTCATCATTATCGTTGCCATTACCATTACTAATGCAATCATATTGAGAGCTAACGAAGTTTGCTGTCTATTTTGGGGATCATGAAAAAATTAGATCAAGATGCTCAGTTTCACACTCTAGTGAGCGAAATTTAACAAAAGAGATTTAATCCTTGACTACATGGGGTGACAGGTCTGGCACATACCGAATTTTCTTGCAAATGGGTTATACTTAAAAGATTTAATCTGTGACCACCGTTTATTGCAAATCCAGTTCTTAACGATGTTGTCAAAAACGCAGTCAGAACATTTACTTTTATTTTTAGCCGTCACAGCTCAGTTACTGCGTCTATTCAAGGAGTTAAGTGCTGCAGTTATTCATGCGCTGACTGGTCAAGTTTCGTACAACACGTACATGTCTTTAATAACGGATGCCGCTAGAGTGTCCCGGATCCATTCGGAAGCGAAGCTGGTAAAAATTAAGAAATAGAAACAAAGGGTATTTTCCGTTTTCACGTGCTGAAGAATTGCTCCCGAGAATTGGGAATTTACATCAGGAAACCCTACGTCACAGCTCGTTGGGCTTCCTTTAGGGATCCGTACGTAAACATGTGGAAAACCTACAAATATCACGGAAAAAGTTCATTTAGCAAATGAGTCAAAAGTTGTGTTATATTGACTGGACAAAATCATAGCATTTTTAATACAGTAGCATATCATTAGAAATCATGGTGTCAAAAGCAAAGTGTGATTATACTATGATACAGGTATGTTTTCCTATGCAATTATTATTTAATTTATCATCAAATTGAAAACTATAATCGTAATTCTACATATTTCCGTGGCAAACTTTACAAAGAATACTTTGTGTACGGAATTTTTTCGCTTTGTCGCTCGTTCTTTCCCCGTCAGCCTTCTTCCATCATCAGATTTTTCTCATAGAGCAAATACAAAAGGAATGATGAACGTATCAAATTTTTGAAAAATTAATTTTGCTCTCATATATAAGTCACAATCACTCAAAGTATATTTCCCCGCATTCGATTAATTTGTATTCACAAAATGATACATTACAGGAGAATTCCACGATCCTGCTTCACAAGCGTTTCCCCTCGAGTTATGAAACAAAGCCAATGTATCGCACGACGGCTCAATCCTGTATTTCCATGGACAATCTCAGAGGAGGGCCACGATCACATGGTACTTGGGTTTTAGATTCATCCCCCTTCGAAGGGGGTAGATGAATTATTATTCATGATATTCAAGCAAGTATAATTGTTCATCGGTGTATCTGTGGGTATAAAATATGTTTAGTTTAGTTTTTTCAGGAAGCGTATCTCATTGTCTTGAAGAAATTCAATACATTTTGTGACTAGTTCCTCACCTAGTTGTCACACTTCTTCCCTGGCCTCGTAGTTTAACCTTGGCATGATCAAGACACAGCACAAAATCTCAAATCTTCATTTATTTCTGAGTTATTGGGATGCACTTAAATTTCAACACATCAAAATTCGTTAACCCATTCTTCACGGTGAATTTAAGCTCTTCATTCATGCCCAGATGATCCATCCTTTGATTCACGTTCCTAGTTCCGGAAGTCCGCATTTCAGGAGGCGAAACAGCGTGACGAAGCCGTCCAATAACATTCGTCAAGGCATTTCTTTACCTCGTAATTCTTAAGAATTCGGAGTGCAACACGTCCCACCGCGCGGTGATAACGTTAGAGAACTTCGCCTGACTGGATGGTTGCAACACTTGCACCGTAAAGCTCATTCTTTGATTCTTTTGATAAAAAATCCCTCCGTAAAGAAGCGATAAAAACGATCGAGAATATTGGCATTGTTCGACGATTTCCTTTGTATTTGTGTTGTGTTTTTGTCACATGTCATGCGGATAGGAAATTTTCAACTGTTTTTCAAGTTAAGAATCGTTTTCGATGTTTGCACCTCAGCTGAAAATGCTTGTCCGGTAGAATTTAGGCGCTTAAATCGTCTGTAAACTAGAATGTGACTGCATGGAACTCATCGTACCGAATCAAATTCTGATTTCCCACAGAGTCAAGAACTCCGTATTTCTATCGTGCAGCCATATAGCCATAGACTGAACAGGGGCTAGCGAAAGAAACATTTCAAATGAAATCTTAGACTTCGAAGAAAATCTTAGACTACTATCGACAACGTGGTAATTCTGGTCTTTCCGGCATGCCCTGCCCTACCGTGTTCACCCGTACTATATTCTTCCGTGAAGTTTCTCAGTGTAAACTGAGTTTTGCTAAGCTCATTTCACTGAAAACTTCATACTTTCTGTAAGAGACCAAAAGCGAAATGACGTGAGAAAATAGACGGACATCTCCTGTTATGAGTCATTTTTAGAATGATTAACTTCTCACGAGAATATGACTTGAAGTCAGAATATCGTAAACTAATTTTGAGTCGATGCCTTAGGCCTGATCATGGTATGCTACCTACGAGTGTCCAGTCAGTCATGTTGTGCGTGACTGTCATGGGAGATTGAAATGACTGTGCTGCGGCGTGCGAGGGCTGTTCTTACTCTTACAATAAAAACTGGTCAGTGGACATACGATTGCCGACGCGGCTGTGCAAAGGCATGTGAAGAACATCATTACAATCGCTACTTAAACACAGTTTATCACTCACATAAATTGAGGTACATCATACGTTTCTAATTAACTACGCCTTGCATTTATTTTATAAACATCAAGACTTAATACGGAAAATTTATGTTAGTGTATCTGCACGTGCGTACGAGAATTTCTTGTTTATTGCTTATATTCATCCATGACGAGAGATTCAATAATCAATTTTGAAAACAGAAACGTAAAGACTGATAAACATGGCAAGCATAAACTAGAACACGAATAACAAAATAAGCTCACTTGAAAGTAGTATCGAAACAACAGCAGGGTTTCTCCAGTAATATTTTTTGGCGCTTGCGCTCTGAGACGACCATGCTGCTATCAACTCCAGGTCTATAACACGAAAAAAAACATTATGAGCCACTCGAGGATGTGTTGACCAGTCGTTTTGCACGGACATTCATGTGAAGCTGGCCGACCCCTTGAGACAAACAGCATCCCGAAACCAACATGGAAACTTAGCCCTTGAGAACCCACTCGTTGGATCAGGCAATGAGTCTGATTCTCTTCTAACGCAACTAGGAAGTTTTTCAATACACAATTCAGCTCTGCCTCGTCACTACTAGTTAAAGTTTCCAAAACTTTATATAATTCTCCAAGTTAAGCTTGATCAAATTCGTAGGCTTTGGAACTTTAACAGGCTCCTGCTGCGTGTGAGAAATCGGTACTTCAAATTTCGAGTAACATTTTGATCCCAATCTTGTATCAGCTCCAGGGACTTTCAAATCACTACCAAATTCAGATAGAACTTTTGAGAATTCATTTTCAATTCCCCAAAAACGTAATCCCTCATATACAGACTTCAATTCCTAGAAGAGCACTAAAGTTTAATTCCTCATCATGTTCACCGACAATGCGAATAATTTTTCTGTTAACTGAACGGAAAGGAAGAACAAATATAATAAATTGAATTTTATTCATCCTAGAGCAAATGTAAGATTTTCTTTAGAATATCACAATCGGTTTTAGCATACGAAATTTAACATAGAATTTTCTGTGGCACGCTTCAATAATAAGAGTAATTTTTGGGAAATAATTCACACAAATGATTCTCTACAGACACCGATCGATGCGTCAGTACACGAAGCACACACAAATCGAACGTGTCCTTCACGTCTTTCACACACAGAAATGTTGCTAACAGTAGTCTGTTTGAGTAGGTGTGAGTGCGTCTCCTAGTTTTGATGACAGTTCACGATCAATACTTGTAAAGGTTCCTGCTGTCCATTACGACAGCTGAAGCAACAGTGAAATAGGTTCTTTTCTCATTACGACTGGCCGTCACGTTGATTTTAGCCAGTCATGCTGGCTGCATTACAGCCCTGGTGCGCCGCACACAATGCGCGCTTCCTCCTCAATGGCGCGGTGAATTGCAGAATTCTGAAGTAACAACGATGACTCCGCTGGGCGCTTCTAAGGTAACCGTCTTGAATTTCTAAGAGATGTTCGCTGTCGGTGAGTCCATATTCAAGTCCCTGTGATTAAATCGCGAGGCGCGTTGGAGACGAGTTTGACACTTCAAGAGATGAGGTGTCAACTTTAACACTTCTGTACCTGAGCGTCCAAACACATCTTGATATTTGATTGTTAAATTTTCTCATTTATTCGGCGAGTTTTTCTAATCAGTATAGCTGGGACGGTTGGTATGAAAAGTAAATTATGGTGCATCATAAATGGAGACATGCATAGCTGCATAGCATTCTCCCCTGTAGCTTTCAATAAGAGAAGAGACACATTTCAATACGTGACGACTCTCTTATACATTTGGAACAACGAATTCCTCGGATAAAAATAATGTATTCTCAAATCCGTGACACACAGTTTGTATAATGTAAAAATGTGTATAATGTAAAATGGGTTGTTTACGGAAGCCAAACTAAAATGTTCCCAAAATCCAGGCTTCCTTTATTCCTGTAGTGAAATAAACGATTGCTACATCTGCAAGTTGTATTTTTTGACCTGACAGTTGGCAGCAAAAAATAATAAATAGCATCAAATTTCAAATATGATTGGCAACAAGATACATAGTTAAGCAGAAACAACAATGCCATTAAGAAGGTCACATGAATATACAAGTATGTACCTCATCAACGAGTGCGATACAATCATGTTCTACATTGTGGAAGTATTTCGTGCTTTTTTATATACAAGCCTAGCGCCTATTTTAGTGAATGACTATAAATGCGCGAGATTGGCAATTGCACGTGTAGATAGCAGAATTCTAATTCAAAGGCGACAAAAAATAAAACAAAATTACTACAATTTTGCATAGTATTTGTATTCGCTTACTCGTTCAAACGTGCAGTTAGTAGCTGAGCATGCAATTCTGCAAAAAATAATTCGTCATACTCGTACTTCTAAGCTTACTTTAACCCGTACATCATTTTAGTACACACATCATTCGAACATAAGAGCGCGCACGTCGGTATTTATTGTCATGATACGCATAAACCTTCTTCAACTAGAAACTTTTGCTAAAACTTCACGCTATATTAATGTCAAAATTATTTTTTTTAATTCAAATCAGATACTGCGAGTATTTAATTTTCCTAACGAACATTTTTCAAGAAGGTAAACTTTCAGTTTCACTTTACAAGGCCAAGCAAATGTTGGTCGAACTGAAAAATGTTGACCCACAGCCGAGAAGTTTTTACCAACAGTTCCTGTATTGCTACTGTACAAACATCCTAGGCGATAGACTGGCAGGAGCCGCCGAGTTGAAACAGCACAATCTTTTTTGGTGAAATGCAATTCAAAAAGCCTGTGTGTCAGACCCACGTAGGGATGAAAGAACGAACCACAGTCTGCACTAAAGATTTTTAGCGGACGTCAGAAATTTATATCACGTAAGAATAATCAATGATTGAGGCATTGCCTAGCAGGACTCGACCCTGTGACTGAATATGTCACACGAACTGAAAATACAAATTAAAGAGCGCTCTATAAAGCATGAATACAAATTTCTCATTTAACAGGAGCTTTGAGTCTTTACAAGATAATAATAAGGACTTTTCGACGTTTTTACTTCTTCGCAATATAGGTGCAGTGAATTTACCAAGTATCTTCGCACTCTGAAAACACTAAAGAATTCCAGCACGTCGTGCAATTCTGCGTCTGCATTCGAAAACTGTAATTTTATTTTTTACGCGTCAGTTGCGTACGGTCTACTAAACCGGGCTTTTGAGTCGCCGGGTATTTGGTCTTCCCTGAAACGCTGACTGATCCGTTCAAGTTGAACTGCCGATCATTTTTACGCAGCTCGTGAGTTCGTGGAGTAGTTTTTTATCGTACGAGTTGATTTATTTAGGGATGCGAGTGAAAATATCTAGAGCAAGACGCAACTTCAAGCTCAGCTGGCAGGAACTCTTGCGTCTGCTTCCCATCGCCCATGAGAGATTAATATTATTCAAAAAACTACGATAATTCTAACAGGACTTCAACCATTTGAGTAGCGAATATTTGTTTCTCAATTCGAATGTAATAAGCTCAATTTCTAGACAAATAAAAACTCTGCTCAATCAATAGGAACTTCAAGTAATGCACAATTTTTACCTAATTCAAAGAAAAATGTTTGTAAAACATCAAAAACAAGTCGGTTTTTATTGATGTTAGGAAGAGATCGTGCACACTGAATAATACATCCACGAGCGTTCATCTCGTCTGACCTTCGTTCTGAATATTTGACTAGTTGAGGACAGCTGCATCGACCCGGCGAGTCCTGGACATATGAATAGTTCTCCAAATTTATTCGAAGCTCAACTATGCCGTTCACTCCAAACTTAAAGCATCCAAAAGTTCCAACGACCCATTTTGGTGATGAGTGTGCCATGTTACTGTGGTGTCCGACCCACAATGTTCCCTTACCGGACACCGATATTTTCATAGCTGAGAAAAAGTAAATAGTTTATAATATACACTAAAAATTGAGCCAAGTATGAAGTGACCCGGCAATATTCAAAAGATAGAAACTTATTTCAGAGGTGTAATAAACTTTCTTATTTCCGTAATGTGGAAGGATTGCTCCTTTGAAGTGACAATTTCTTGACACTGATGAGCAATTCATTTCAGAGTTGTTTAATCAATCATCCACGTGTGTGCAAAGACGAACAACTGAACCAACAGCGCCTCTCGCAACCACCATTCACATGCACAACTCAGCCAGCAGAGCGCAGCGCTGCTGCGGTATGCGTGAGGAACTCGAGGGTCGTGATCGATGGCACACGATCAATGAGGTTGCCCGACGTCACGCTACGAAACGAGCTCATGTTGCCTCCGTTAGTTAACTTAGTCATTTATTATTTGCTTGAGTTGGTGAAAAGTCTAGAGAACTTTGCACTCACAAATAATGACGGAGCGATGGAATAATTTTTGTTGAATAATGCTCAAATCCACTTGGGTAGAAATTGTGTTATGATTTAGAAATGAGTTGTTTATTAAAAGCTGTTTGTTATTACTAGGTTCAATACGAAACACAGAGAGTACTTTGTAAATTTGAAGGGCTGTTAAGCCGATACTTGACCTCTCAAATGGAAGAAGCAAACGCTTCCTTTGACCTAGAAGTAAAACTTCAAGAATAACTCCGAACTCATAATCTTCCCCTGAGAACTTAACAGGGTTAGCCAGCCACAAGTCATTTTTTGCAAGTCAATTTTTACAGCACAGTAATGGTTGCAACACTCACGGCTACGTTGCATGATAATGGACTGTGGTTTCAGCTAGGTCACGTTAGAAGAGGAGAACCTCCTACAGTTGAATAACTTAAGAGCTTCCTCATTCAGGTCAGCGGCTAGCTCAGTAGGACGTCAATCGATTCCTGCCAAGAAAGAGGTCAATTTGACGGCTCACCTGCCGTATATGAACACTCTGGCTAGGATATGTTCAGCTCTTAAATGGTAAGTCTCGGCTTCTGAATTGTTATTGCGCTTTGGCAGAGGAATTTGGGTCATGCATCTGTACGCTATACGTACGGGGGGATTTTTAATGACGGGATCAAAAAGAATGTTCATCAACTCTTATTACATCGAACGGATTTCTAAAACTAGGTCTCTAAGAAATTCTAAAACATATCAGTTTCATTTTATATCATTGTTTCTTAGGGGATATCTAAAGAGAAGTGTTTACTGAGATAAGTCACTGAGGGTGATTTGTAATGACGNTTCTCAAGATAAACTCTATCTTATAAGTATCCCTTAAAGATACAATGTATCAAATAAAACTGGTACGTCTCTGAGTTTCATAGATGCTTAGTTTTTCTTAAATTTGTTCTACACAGTAGGAGTTGAAAAAGATTCTTTTTGGTACTATCATTTAAAATCATCTTATGTGTGAATAAGTCTGGTCAAAAGAACAAGGACGTATTTTTCGTTTTGAAAATCAATCTTTTTTAGGGCTTGTACAGATTTCAAGTTATGTATTAAAGTAAGTAGATATCAATGCCATGGCAGGAAATGACCAATTTTGGGGCAGTAAAACGATCTTCTCTTTTATCAGCATTGATGAAACTTGCACAGCGTCATTTCATTTGAAAGATCAGGCCGCCTGAGAAGTCTTTAACAAATTCTGTATTATCTCTACTCATTAAGGTTGACCGTGTTATTTTGAATTGAATTTTATTGTAGTTGAAAAACTATTACTGATGTTAAATATCGTCAGTTCGACCGATATCCTGCGTTTTAGCCAATTATCTGTGGGCATGATATTTTTGTTAGAAAATTTAACCAAAAGCAAACGATAAATTCTTTCTGACCATTTATGCATTAAAGTTTTCCCTACTACGAAGAAAATTTACATAAAATGATAGGTGTTCTCGAATTTAAGCGATGCACGTTTTCATTTTGACATTAGTTACAGCAATTGTTAAAGCCCTTTACAAAGACAATTTGGAACAATGATTTATAAGAAAAAAAATTTTAATCTTTAGCTCTTCGAAACTAAGATTTCGACATGAACAGTCATCAAGTTTTTTATTTAAAATCATTAAACATCTACAAATTTGTAGGACCATTTCCACAACCGCTTGTTTCTCTTTAAATTTAATTAACACGTTGTTGAAAACCGGGAACCCATACACAAGGAGTGTTTCCCCACACAAGATCCCCTGCGCGTAGAAACAGCAAGTTAAGGATAAAGGGGAAGAAAAGACAAAGAAGAGATGGCGAACAACGTATAAAAATTGAACGAAGCAAAATGGGCACGAAAGATAGAAGTCCCGAAGGCCTAGCTATTGCTGAAATAACCTATCAGTACTCTCCCAGAGTTGCCAGTCCCCTGAGCGAGCTTACGACAGACAAACCTAACCCTATTGCTTATCCTGTACCCCTGAGGAGTGATCAACGCCGAAGTGTAAATATAAACATTTTCCCCTGTACTTTGACCCAAGGTTACACGTGAATATGATATCCTTATGAGGGATCTCCGTATTTAACATGCAAGCTTGCAAGTAGTTTTGTTAAAAAAAATCATGATTTATAGCGCAATCGAATTTCTTCTTCATTTGACGATTATGAACGAGGGAGTATCAATAAATCCTCGTACTCGATAAACTTACGCGAGTACCAATAGAGGGCAATACCACAAGTTAGGGAAAGCCGGCCAATGTAATGCCTTCAGAATTGATATCAAATAGCCTTGCAACGTTTTCGTGATTGTGAAATTTCCCGTGAGACTATTGTCTAGAGAAAAAACCTGGGAGCACTTTTTGTTCACGAAAGCAAATGTATAAACAAGGAGTCGAAATGAATGATGTACACGTGTATTCAAAAAATACAATAATTGTATACATACACTAGAAAAATTCGTTACAAATTAGATTACGTAAATTTTACAATTTGATATCGTAATAGCTTTTGCTTTGAAAAACATTCACCTGGTTTTTTCAAGTAATACCTGGTGTTAAACAAACCTGCATGATCTGAAGTTAACCATCGCCAAGTAATTTATATGCACAAACTAAAATAACGCTTTTCCATGAAATTTACTGACCTGTATTATCTATTTTTCATTTCCTAACTGCAATTCTAGGCTCAAATCATCCCAGTTGCAATTTGTAAATTCATATCAACTTCCTGTTCATGAATCAAATTGCTACTATAACAACATTAAATAAGTAGCATTAGAGAAGAAATTTTAACTTTTATATCTTGAAATTTCAAAATCAAATATTAAAAACGGTCAGAGTAACTAGGAGGCAATTCAGCTTAGAATAAAACTTGTTTATCACCAAAATGGCACACTGTCCACCACCGTCACTGGTCCTCGTTGAGTGACTTGAGATTTTGCATCACGCCTCTTTTCACGATCCTAACCTATCAGCCCGTTCAAAAAAGTAACCGATCCATTGAAGAGCGTTTAATTCATCCATACATTTTATGACATGCGGATCGAGCCGAAAGAAAATATTTTGACATAATCGCTGCGTTATGACTGAAAACTCAGGTATCAGAGAATTGAGCATTCATCATTCAATGATGCTAATTGAAGTAGTTCAACAAAGTTAGAATATATTTACTTGAAATACCTGGATCATGGATACGTAGTTCTATGGTAGGACGATTCATTAAGTGAAAGTATTTCCTCCGATATTAGTTTTGCACTTAAAAATAGTAAGAATATCCTTCATGAATATTTTCTAAAAATTATATCTAAAGAAAGTATTTTATGGCTTACTATTTATAAAACAGATTCCGTCAGGTTTCAAGAATCAATTTTTTTATTTTTAATTCCTCGAAACTAAGAAAACTTGACTGTGCGAATAAATAAATAAAAACTTGTATTTCTTGAAACATTCATATGAATTAACATCACCACGAGAATACACTTGAAATTCAATAGAAAAATTATTACACTTTACATCGTCGTCCGGAACTAACCTCACAGTAGCTTACATGCTTCCTTCTGGCAGACATGAAGCTAATGCTACAAATATGCGAAATTAAAATCACAGGTTATTTTGAGCACTTTTAGATTGTCGACATCACCAATTTGGAAAGTAATTGTAAAATTTAAAGTCTTGAATTAAAATTATTATTCAGTGAACCTTTATTCATTTTTAAAATGAGCAAGAACCAGTGACAGTGACTGAAGGTTACTAATCAGAATAGGGATCAGATTCACAACTTATGCTATTATATTATCTCTAACATGGCTCAGATGCAAAGCCATTTTCTCAATAATTTTCACACTTTCATACCACAATATATAGATTGTAGAATCTATTACCCTAATTATTCATAGGCACGTGAAGAAGAACGAGCGTAAGAAAAATCGATTATGAGGTCAAAATGCCACGATCGACCGAGATATTTTTTAGTGGGTGATACGTCCACGAGAGCGGTCACACTAACTTATTCCACAATATTCGTAAAAAAACTGTTTACTCGCCGTCGTGCGCAGTACGGAGACATTACTCGCTAATGGTAAACGGACACGATCTTCCTTCACTCGCTGGGCCTCTCTGATATACGAAGATTTAGTGAGAGCACCCTAACCTTTATCACCCCTGAACATCTTGAGAGTACTTTACATTATCCTCGCGCCCCAACCAATATATAGCTACTTCAAGATTAAGAGGTAAATACGTACTGAATTTAACGTTAAGATAATATTTTATTGCATTACCTGAATATTCTTTAAACTGTTTGCCCCAGCGTGGTTAAGTGCGATGACCTAATCGACTTATATCGGCAGCCTATTAAAAGGACCCGACTTACTTATGATCATGAGCTTTAAATGCCTGATTCTATACTTCGCTTCACGAGTTTTCACTAATATTTTCACCTAGGCTCTATTATAGCCGAAATTTTCCACTGTACAGTGCAGCCATCGAGCCTTGTTCAAGCACTGCTCGCACTATCAGCAATCCTTCACCTACTTTTTATGAATACAAAGACCACAAAACATCCTGACGAAAACCAAATCTACACACTTGATAGGGGAAGACCCATTCTCATAAATATAGTGTTTGAGATGGGTTGGTGACCCATATTTATCTGCAAAAATTATCCCAAAAATCATTAAGTTGTGCAGAAAATTTTTCACTCCAACGAAATCTCGCTCCGTATCTAAACTCTCACAGCACCAACAAATCTTTAAACTGCTGTGTTGAACTCACGTGAAAAACTTCAAACCGTTATAAGGCCCGTGTCCGTCAACACCCACGCTTGCTTGTCCATTGATGTTAATCCAGTCTACATAAAAGAGCAGAAGAGGTCACGCTTGCTTGAAGAGGTCCAGTCTACGTTAGAGGTCACGTACTCTTACGTTTCGAAAGGAAGGTTAAAATAGTGCGCGCTGAAAATCCGGAATATTGATGCCAACGTCGACCATATATAGAATTTTCTGTTGCAGTCCATTATAAATTTCAACAGCGCAGAATTTCATGACAGCATCTGAGCGCGATACACCCCATGAGACCAAGTAAACAACTTTAGGAGGCGACCCTTGTGTCCGTCTGAATTGAATTGAAATCAACATAGCCCTAAAATATATGATTGGATTATTGGCTCGCTTAAAGCTCCGTACTCAAATGAAATGTGATGCAAAAAGAGCGAAAAAAAAGGACCATTTAGAATGCACTTTAGACATTAACGCACACGTGTGTTCCACACACGATTAGACTTAGATACAGCAAGTTAAAAAGAAAGCAAGATATAAAGAACAATCAGAGAATAAATGAAATGAAACCAAGCAAAATGGTCCGAAAGATAGAAGTCCCGAAGGCTGAGCTGAAAGTGAAGAAACCTGTGTCCCCCTGAGGACGCCAGTTTTCATAGAATCAAATAAACTTGCCCAACCTAAACTGATTGCCTATCCCATGCCCGCCTAAAGACTTCCGAATGTAGCCGAGAATTAAGGAAGTTTACTGTACATCAGAAATCATGTCAGTAACTGAAATATGTTATGTCCTTTCAATATTACGAGTTTTGCACGCAAAGGTGATAGTGACGCAAATACCACATTGGTTCCAAACCGGCGAAATGCTCTCACTTATCTGCGATGCTTGTCGGATGAGAAACGGCTAACGATCGTCATTGCCATAAACCGAGAGACCTAGGAACACTGAAGTACTTATGTACAAAGGAGGAAACGGTAGCATCATGGTAGCAGAGGCTACTGGAAATTTGTTGTAGCCCTTCGGCGTATGAACATTATTCCTTTCCGAGGATTTCAAAACTAACGAAGTGAATATTTTCGTAATGCGGAACTCACGGAATTAACACTCAATGTAGTCCATACGTAAACGGGGGGAAATTATCTTGGGCCTCGCAAAGACCAAATGACCCAATTCTACGTGGTCAACTGACTATTAATGCAGTCGAGCGCGATTTCTCGAGTTCTAGTCATCGTAACGATTCGAGAAATTTTCGAGGCCATTGAGAATACAAATATTCAGTTTTATCCCTAGTTTCTCCATTATATCGCCTTGATGGTACAAAATTCTTCGACTTCAAACAGTGTTGGGTGAACGAGACACGCTGTACCTACTTCAAGCCTAACTTTATCGAGACCAGGACTTAGAACCTTAAACCTTAACTTCGTCTGTCTGGTCCGTGAACTGGACGTGCATCGAACAGAGGTGTTAATGGACATAATTAAACTGTTGAATCTTTAGCAAGTCACAGCTTGCAATATTATTCTTTCAGTCTAAAACGCAACAGAACGTAGCAGAGCTTAACTTTTCAAAATAAACGCCGTACGATTGATCAAACAAGAGTTCCTTCATACAACTGATATTATCCACTTCATTCAATTCCACTTTATGTAAACGGTTCCATTTCTCCTCTAGCACGGTCTTAACCTTTGATGGATTTGATATTCTGTTCAAAAATTCAATGATTTTACCATTTGGCAGGCACTGCAATTTTCATGAAGTTATCGGCGTTTCTACAGCATCACTGTACTCAAATCTGCCTTCCAATCTAATAAGCGCGAGTGCACACCGTTGAGAGAAAGAAAGAACGAAGCCATTTCAAAATTAGGAATAGCAATTATACAACGTGGTACATCCATAATCCTTTTTATTTAAGTAACTAAATAAATATCTTAACGAAAATCCTTCGAAACTCATCACGTAATGCCTCACGATCAACGGAAATGGCCAGAATGGTCATTTCTAAAACAAACATCCATTTCCGGTAGGAATGAAAATAAAATCACTGAACGCCCAGAAACGACAAAGTGAACGATAGAACACGAAACACTGGCACAACATTCTAACGCAGGACACAGACTAGCACATATTTCAAGAATACTCAACAACTAGATTAAATGAAAGAATGTTAGAAGAATGTTAGCGAAGCTTATTCAGCAGGTGATGATTTAATCCACCTCTTCAATCGTGGGGCCTCCCGCCGGACCACCAGTTCCAGGCATGTTACCGCCGGGCATAGGGCCTCCAGCGCCTCCGTACAATTTGGTGATGATAGGCGTGCAGACTTTCTCTACTTCCTTCTGCTTGAATTCAAATTCGTCTTTCTCAGCCAATTGGTTAGCATCTAACCACTTGACTGCTTCCGTACAAGCATCCAAAGCTTTCTTTCGATCCTCTTCAGGGACTTTGTCCTTGAGCTTCTCATCCTCGAGGGTTGATTTCATGTTGAAGCAGTAGGATTCCAAGCCATTCTTCGCAGCTATTTTTTCCTTCTGTTTGTCGTCCTCGGCCTTGTACTTTTCCGCGTCTTGTACCATTCGCTCGATCTCATCCTTGCTCAGACGTCCTTTGTCATTTGTAATTGTAATCTTGTTTTCCTTGCCAGTTGACTTGTCCACAGCGGTCACGTTCAAAATTCCATTAGCATCAATGTCAAAAGTAACCTCAATTTGAGGCACACCACGAGGAGCAGGAGGAATGCCAGAAAGTTCGAATTTTCCCAAGAGATTGTTGTCTTTCGTCATAGCGCGCTCGCCTTCGTACACTTGGATTAGCACACCAGGTTGATTATCTGCATACGTTGTGAAAATTTGACTGTGCTTTGTTGGAA
>VOMN01027639.1:0-32030 GCA_014899125.1 Orchestia grillus | reverse complement strand
TCTTCTCGCTTTAACGCTTTTGGTGTGCGGGCACCCTAAGGGTTATCTTTGGTTTAGTAGGTATCAGAACCGCTGAAATTAATCCACAATATAAATATAACGAAATGAGATACCATACTTCTACCAGTATTTCTAGGTCTAACTGCTATTTAGGAGCATTTAGTACGTGAATCAATGGTTAAGATAAATTATGTACGCATAAAACCTAATCCTGGCCTTCACATTGACACATCTTTTGCAGCGCATTACTTTCTAGACAAGGCAATTTTCAGAATAAAAGTTCTACAACACTAACAAATAAATTTTGAATCTGTTGGACTGAAAAAAAAATCAAAACTTTCCTTCATCCGAATTGACGTAAACAAATATTGAAAAATGAATTCAAGTAGTTCACGAACAAAAGTAGGAAAAAACAAGAACTACTTGGGAGCAAATCCACACGTCAGTTCTAATTTCCAGATAATTTAGGAGCAAGCAAAAACTTCCCTCGGTTCAATTTCGCCGGAGACCGGCTCACAATGCCTGAGGTCAGAACTCACTTGAGCAGCACGAAGCGTCGAAGGCACCTCTCACTATCGTCAATGAGCCTCACTCCTCCGTCCAGAAGGCTCATCACACGCGATCTCAATTGAGCTCGTTCGCACGACGCCTCGTTCACGTTGCCGCAGTTGGCATACCCAGCCCCTGACGCGGCCATCCCGAAGGAAACGTTAGCTGACGATGAAGAAAACGAGAACGAAGAATTGTCATTTTGGGAGCTGTTGCTCAGTGTCCTTTCAAAGCTGATGCCCGTTCTCGTTTCGACTTCTTCAACGCAAGGAAATGGGCTACTTTCATCAGCACTTGGTGGGCTAGGGGAGTCATCAGGTGAACTATCGTCGTCACTGCTGCTGCTTTCTTCGTCAGCACTCTTAACTTGACTTGACTCGTTATCAGAGTTGCTGCTGTCCGAAGCATAGCCATTGTCCGACGATTGAGAACACTTGGAGCCTTCTTCATCTGGACTAATGGATCTTTCATCTTCCTCCATCTTCTCTTCACTGTTGATAGGCTCATTGTCGGTAATTTCCATTGGTTCCGCAGTAACATTAGCCACCGCGCTCACTTTTTGGTCAATCTCCGGTAAGCACGCAATACTGGCTACGTTTTCGAATTCTTCAACTGCTACGTTGCTGTCGTAGTTGATTTTCTCATCTTCAATTCCAACTGAAGCCGGTTCGGGACCGGAAGCCGAACAGCCGGAAACTGTCAACACAAAATCCGACATACTGCAGGGTTTCACACCCGAACATAGAATCCCAGAGGCACACATCGGTTCACTCTCAGTTGAACTACAGTTTTGGTGTTCTTTCTCCGATTCAGCATGTATTTCAGAGGTTCCGCAAGCCCCCGTTACGGTAGAGCAGGGATTTTGAAGATCGCCATTATCAGAAGCCAGGACTTCTTTATTCTCCTTGGTGGTGTTCGAGGGACGCTGTAGAGCGCACACCGAGGGCTCTTCCCAATGCAGGCCACCACCGACACCGTCAAATGAAGAGTCCACAGTTTCGGACCCCAGGAGAGACTCCGTCGTGCTTCTTATAACTTCTTCGTTACTCACACCCAGGCAGCGCTCGTCTCCTATGGCCATAAAGGGTTCCTGAAACGAAAGAAAATTCAACGTGAAAAAAAGAAAAATTCCTCTACTTAATAAGTAATTTTGGTCTCTTATCGCTGTGCCGCCCAGGGCTTTCCGTATTGACCAATTCTACAACTTGGGTCTAAAAATTGTGAATTATAGCTAAGAAACATAGTTTTAGTTTTGATATAATCTGAAATGCAAAATGGTCTAAAGATTCTGGACGCCCGTGCTTTAAATAACGAGTCGCCGAGCTTGAATAGGCAACCTATTCCAAACAATCCTTCATGTCGGCGCTATCGCATAAGTGTAATACACATTCAACTGTAGCACGGACGATCAACAGATCCATTGGAAACACTAAACACTCGACAATCAAACTCAGTCTCACCAGTGATGAACTCACTCTAAGTCTCGAGTGAGTGAATAATACGTTCCGATTCATAAACAAGATGACTTGGGTTACTGGCAGACAACCGAGCGCGCCGAAGCAACGACGCACCAACGCGGTGGTTCAGTGCCTCACTTACATAGAAGCAACAGTCTCACGAATTCCTCGCTCTATTTATGAATTTTCAACGTGTAACATGAACACGATGCGTGTGTTGGAAATGTTCAAGGCTCCCGTGATACTAACGTTATCGATAAGAAAAAATGAAACATTTCCACAGTCGAGTGAATATTTATGTTTTGTCCATAAAAGCGTCTTCACTATCATGAGGTAGGCAGAGTAGACATAATTAGACGCTGAAGGGTTACAGAAATTGTAATTACACAACACCAGAATTCAGACGTTAATACTGTCATCACAAAAAAATGTAGTAGAATTTAGCTTTTATGCATTATACCTACGTCCTTTTATTATTGTTCTCTATCGCCCTCCGCCTCTGTAGCCTTATTGCTCACCTACAAAATGTACAGAAATAGTTGAGGGGATTGAAAACGAAGGATCATTAGCTAAATAATGGCTAATGAACACTATTTCCAAAATCCCAGCGAGATGGTAATTCGACTATCAAAAACAACCCGATCGGCTTGAAATAGAAAAAAATTGAAACGCACAGAAGCGCTACCAATATATCCAAATCACTCTAACACTTCAACAACGGAAGCGACCGTTAACTAACAAAAGAAGGCTGCACAGCCCCACACAACACATGTCGGTGAAACTTGGATAGAACTTCCGTAGACTAAATGGCGCGGTAGTGGCTCCTAGAAAACGGGTAGGGCGGAAGCAGTTCACGGCCAGGAACTCGTTTGCTGATGCTCACAGCTGCTGCTGTTGCCGCAGCTCACGCATCTCCCGGACGGACGGACGTTCAACGCACGTGTTATGCGACTACATGACGAGAGCCTAAAACGCACCTAAAGTACGACTAACTGCTAACAACGAACTTCTCAACAGAAGTACTAGTACGTACTGCGTACTCTGTAATAGTGCGTACTGATGTTGTAAGAGTAAATGCAAAAACTCAATGAGTCAGGGACCTAATGAAAGTTTTTGTACGCACATGTTTTCCGAGTCAGTATGTTCACTTAAAAGTTGACGGTGAAGATAGGAATTCGAGGAGAAATGCGAATCACAGCAAGACGCGCAAACTACACGATGAATAGATGCATATTAAACGAAAATGGACTGCATCCACTTACTAAAACAATTGATGAAACGTACCACGTGCTCCTCATACACTTATCAAGACACGTATTATCAGCTGGCGGTCGAAGACACGTCCTCAAGGTGCATTATATTAAGTATTGCCATTCTTATCTTATTGCTAGCCGTGAGATAAGATAAACATTTCGATAAGTCATCGAAAAGAAACAAAGTAGGCATGCAATAGCGACACAAGTTATGTGCTGAGCACTAACACTTGCCAAGACGGCGCCTCCCCAGTCGAATCTAAAATGATGGACGTTAGAATAATAATTTTGCAGTAAGGGCAGGACATATTGGTCCGATAAAAACAATAACTTAAACATCTACACGGCAATAGCAGAAGATATTATAAGCACGACCTAAATAAAAAGCTACTAATCACAGAACACCAGCCAATACGAACTAATGACAAATCGGAAATGGTGAAGGCCACTTACAACAAAGAACAAATGTCTCACATGTGAGACGAGCCCTGGCGGAAACGGTGTTCAGTTGAGGTTACCATGAACCGCTGCCTATCTTCCTTCCCTTTTCATGCTTACTTAACTGCTACTAGTACCTGACTACACTGCTAGTACCTACTTGCCCAAACTGCTAGTATCTGAGTACACCACTAATGACTGCTTTAGGTGGTGGAATAGCAAATCTTGGTCATTTACTAATAATAGCATCAGTCTTGCAAATGATGCAGGTCGTCTATTTAGCACAGAATAGCCTAACGTCTTCAATCCTGCTCGCACATTAACTCCCTGGGTCCCAAATGAAAGTGTAACGTAAATACGTAAGAATAAGTTTGTTTGTGCCTAAACTTTGACAGAACAAAAAGGAACAAATAATCCATTACGCAGGGATTGATCTCCTACATGAAAAGGAAAGAACGATCTGGATGTTCAAACAGATAATCCTATCGATAGAAACTTTTAAAAGTAGGCGAGATGAGTTGTTGATAGCTCGAGATACAGATAAATAAGACGAGTGCCTATTACAATTGCTCGCCATAACCAGAGTTTTTCTGGATAGCGCTTAAGTTATCGGAAATTATTGATACAGCTTCCGTAGACTACAACACGCAGTTCCGATGTGAAAGAATCGGCTAGTCTAGTAGTGAAGAACAAGCTTGTGTCCTATTCATTTCGTGCAGGACATACGACAAAAAATGCTACTACAAGTAACATTGCTATCAATTAACTTGGTAAAACTGCAGCTCGAGGAAAAAAACACGTTCTCCATATTTTAACCTCCACTCGCTTCTTCATTATTCATTATTCATATTCAGTAGACTATCAATCCACAAGCAATATAAGTATTAAATTTTTGTGCCAGGCATATTTGCAATAATTACCTCAAGACCCAAATTCAGCTGCAAAAAAAAATCGTCTTGCACGGTCTCCATTCTGTGCCACTTTCATGAACAATGACTCTGCACCACCTCCATGTTCAACTCATCAGCTGAGCCTAGTAACATTTTTCGTAATTTTAACGAGTCGTTTTAAACCTGAGAGAAAATAACAGGTTTTGGAACAGGGAACTCGCGGAAACAAAAATTATGAAACGTGACAATTTAAAACATAAAAGAAGACACAAGATTGCAGTTGGACGGATCCATGAAAAACGAACGGGAAACTAGAATAGAAAAAAATCTGTAAGCTAACTGACCATGACCTCCCTGCTAAAAAAAACGTAATAACGAGGACATATAAATAATTATGTCAAATTCCTTTCAATTGAACAACTTCATCCAAATACTAGAAGCTCTATATGTGCTCGAAGTTTAACCTCTGCACGATAAGCGAAATACATCAAGATAACCTGATAGCAATACCGTGCTCATCATTTTCCTATCGCAGATTTTGTTTACTAAGAACATGAAAATTGTTATCTTCTGTCTACAGCACTGTCAACGTACAACACGGTTTAACAGTGGAGCAACATTCGTATGAACATCTTAACTCATGAATGTTCGGCCACGTAACAAGTTTCTAATGAAATGAAAAGTTGAGCAAATCGTACACAAATAAACGTCTACACTACTTTAAAAAAGAACTACGTACAAAAGCTTAATACGACCTAGATGTAATAATGAGCTAGCACGAAACGCGTACGTAGTAAGCAAGGCTCCCGCTTTAGGCGAAAGCAACTGAAAGCGTCCGAAGGACTGTGAAACTCCCGCACTTCGCAGCTCAACGATCACTTCACCGCTCAGCAATAGAAATATACACATTTAAACTTATTCGGTAAACTGATTAGTTGGGCATTTAAACAACCAGGAATGTATTTCAAGATACAATAGTATAAATCACTCGGAAGTGATACCGACAATGAGTACACAAACGTATCATGAAATTTTGAATATTCATTTCAGAATTTTTTTGAAATCAACAAAAGTTATATTCGTACTGCGGAGACGAACAATTTTCTAAAATTTTCGACCCAAAATTGTCCAAGCTTTCAAGCTATTCAGCACACACATTCGTCACTAATCAAATTGATCGCCTATCGAAGATGTTTGAAAATTTTAGATTAAAATTTAACAGGTTATAAAATTAGATATATTCAACCTTCATCTATATGAGATCAATCAATATGCTTATCATACAGTTGGCGTACTTCAAAGTTTCATAATCTGTCCCTGTGTGTAAATTTATAAAATAGTCATAAGGAAATATTACATACCTTTAGCACACACGAAAAATGTAGCTCCAGCGAAGAAAGTATCCAACGCGTAATCCACAGGAAGGGTAATCCAAATCGAGCAGAAATTACTGTTTCAGAACTCGGTAATTATTAAACAAATCACAATATCATACAAGTCACGTTCTGGCCACCACAATATTTCCTTGATGAGGAATCGTCAAGGATTAATCTTTCAAAGCACCTTGAACAGCAGAAGCACTATATGGCCTCCGAAATTCCTCCACTATTAGGAAGCCTATTCGGCAGACAAAAATCACTCTTGTGAACCAAGGTTTCACATCACCACAGACGAGTACCGTAAGCCGGACACACACACAACCTCTCGTGCTGACTGCTCCTGCTACAATGAGCCCGCCTGCTGCACAATGAGAGCGAGTGCTTCTACGATGAGAGCGGACACAATACCACGCCAAGCATTGGTGGCCGCTTTGTATACGTCACCGATGTCCAGCTATACGTCACCGATCGCTTAGCCACGCCATTGGCTACGCCCATCAATGACGTGTTGAACGAAATATTCACATTGGATACGCCCATTCATGACGTAGTGAACGAAACACTTTCATTGGTGCATCGTCATAGCGTCACTGTCTTTCCACCTTTCATTGGTCAGTAAGCGTTCATTTGAGTGATTTACTTCAAAAACTCATCATAGGATTAATAAGTAATATAAAATGACCCCACAAAATCGAACTACTTAGTTGACACTATCCAAAATTAATAAAATAAAACAAATAAATGATACCAAAAATTGAATTTTCCTTAACTTATTCAGCTTCAATTGTTTGTAGCCACAAACACCGAAAATCTGTTTAGTGAAAGAAATGGACAAATGTATCAGGTGCCGTACAGCCTCACTTCATACAGAAGTTTTTCTTTCCTCCTGCAGCTTGGCATAAATGACGGAGAACTTTCCTCTCAATCTACTTTACTGACATAGATAAAGGTAACTTGTAAAACTTGATCCAAATTAATCTGCGGGAATCTCAAACAGAAAAATTCTGAACATCCACATGTTCTTCGTGCGTATCATAGGAAACTTGCCGTGCATGAACGCTCGAGAACGTGCGACGCATTACCGGAGAATAATCGGGAATAAACTGCAAATGAAAACCTTCCGGCGTCAAGGAGGATCTCTCCCAAGGATGCACCGGAACGCATACAGCAGCAGTCTCAGGCTGCCACCATATGAATGTAGCAGCATTATAGAGTAAATATTAATAACTTTCAATCACATTTTGAAGGACGAGCTAATCCAGAATGAGTATTACTCGAAGGCAAAAAAAATAATCCACACGGTTTCCAGCCTGTCACCACTGTGGCAACGTCAGTATGTCACCAATTCTCTAAGAAAAATATCGAAGTGAGAAAGATCGTGGCCATGTTTATGATGAGGTGAAAGCATAGAATACAATTGAACCAAGAGAATATTCTTTCATTCCGTAAAAATCATTCTACATTTGTCGCGTATAGACAAAACTTCAATACAAGGTATTCGAAGGCTGCTCCGGCGAAGAAATTCTTTCATAATTAATTCTATGCATGCATATTAACGCAGGGCATTGGATACAAGTATTCTCAGAATTGACAGAATCTTTATCTCCTCAAAATCTATGTAATAACTTTACAATAGGCTGAGTTCACTTAGTAAGATCATCTGAAAAAAGGAACAGTTCCCAGAGCAAATTCACTATCTTCAATGCTGATTTTCGGTCGGCATACCAACAGCGATCTACTAAATTAACCATCAGACATGAACAGTCTTCAATCAAAGCTTTTTTGACACTTCTAATAAGCATCTCGCTGCTCTCTTTTTCAGAACTGCCGTAAAATTGATCAATAACTGTAATAATAAAAAACAACGAACTACCTTCTCCTCATAGAGAACGCGGTGCAGTCACACAGTCGAAAAGTCAAACATACCGAATTATCAAGTGCGCCAGAAGGGGGAACGAATGAAGGGTGGGGGGAGAGGGGGAGGATCCAAAGAGGAGAGGCAAGGTGGTGCAAAAAGCCGTCGGGTTTTCCACACTACAATACGTAACCGGGGAAATTTGTACCCTGAACTTGCAGTGACATGAGTATTCTGTACGAATAATAACTAAATAAAATGCTCACTATGATGAGAAAATACTCGTCAGCAGAGTTCGAAGTTTGGGCCAGTTATAAGTTCGTCTTGTACATGTATTCAAAAACATAACTTTGAAGTACGCTATGAGTTAATTTATAATAAAGATGATAAAACACTTGATAGCGTTTCACTCGATAAATCATTTTATCCAAATAAATCGACAGCCATAATTAAATTAAATTAATATATCCCCAGAATGAAAACAAAACCATCTGAGCCAACAGAAATTACAGCATTCGCATCTTTACCGCAAGACAGTTTTAATTGAAACCTGAACATGCAATTTAAACTACAATATGGTGAAACAATTTTTTGAAGTTTATACTGAAAAGATGAGAAAGAGAGAGCTGGGGGGAACAGACTACACAGTAAGTAGTCAGTTCGCTATCAGACTGTGGATCAATGGACATAGGATTATTCATCACAGTTTTTCCATGAGCTACACCCTCCCTACCTTTTTCACGGACGTTTCTCGAGTGACGAAGTGAACTGAGGTGCTCAGGCAGTTGTTACTTGGGTTACTCCGCGCCCGTTGCCAGACGTCACCAGTCTCCTTGATGCGGTGCAGCACTGGCTCAAAATGAGGCGCTCGAGCTAGTGGTGCTGTTGGACCGCGTTTGCACATGCACCACAATGAAAATATGGGCTTGTCCGATCGATCTGGTACCTAATGTTGAGAAGCCTCCTGGAATGTTTTCGTAGTACCTTCCTGTTTCAAGGGAAACTATTGTGTTCGTAATAATGGGATGTTATTCTGAACAAAATTGAAAGGGAGAATACATTGTTGTTAAACTAAATACATTACTTTTAAATTAGTAAGGCTTACTAAATTGTATATATTGATACATATTACACGATCGTAAATATTATTTATTAAACGATTGTGTCCGAGGCGATACACATAATTGAAATAATGAACTAGAAGATTAAGTTGAAATATGTTTATTTATGAGCTAAGAAACAATCATTCGGATAATACTGAACACCATGTTAGGATAGATGTTGAGGCGAGTATGTACAGATTTCAGCTCTAATGGCAAAAGCACTCCTGAAAACAAGGAGTAATGCAATACGTTAAACTTCGATTCACGGAACCATCGTTAACGCATGCTCTAAAAATAATCAGTTATTGATTCATCATTGTCATGATATCAGAAAACGGATATATTCTAACTTGGTGAAGACGACTCAGACCGCGAGCAGGAGGAGGTCGAGTCTGTGAACAAACAAATAAACTGAGGCAGGGCAGGCGAGCAGTAGGCACACCGCCGCCTCTACCAACAGTGAGGGGGTGGAGGTGGCAGGGGGAGGTGTCGTGGAGGGAGATGTCAGAGAGTGAGCGAGATTAGCTTTGGAAGAACACGTCCCACAGTAGGCAAGTGGGCGACAAATTAGTCAATGGTTCTAAGAAGCATTATAGGACGAAAGTTATGATAATGCATCAGTTAAGAAACTGTATTTAAGGTTAATCGTTTTGAAATTTTAGTATTTATGAAACATCATAATGTATTTGCATAATTTTTGCTAAATAGACACGAACTGAGCATTGTCGGGAAACGAAACTTTCAACGCAAGACAAAAACTCTTTCTGGCGTAGAGACGATGCTAATACGTTACAAAATAACGACGCGAATGTTGAACAAGAACACAATATACATAAAAATATTGTTTTATTGACAGAAAATATTGTTACCACAATTAATTCGCCTTATGATATCTAACCGATATACTCACTATCTTATCGCACTCCGCTAGGTTTCATGTCCTTCACAAAACGCTGAACTACAAATACTGACGCCGGTAATTTACAACCGTGATTTAATGGCCCATCGTTGAGCAAGGAAGTACAAATACCAAGACTGTAAACGCATCAAGTACAACTCCATTCAAGAGCTTGGGCTTGCATAAAAAACATTTTAGTTTAGGCCTGTAAGTCGATGACCGAAATGGAGGCACAAACAATAGATAACACAAAGGTCTAGGCAGCCGGCGAAAGAACATTCTGTACCGAAAAATTACCTGCGCGTGGGCTGTTGCTGATTCTTTGTACTGATGTCTCTACTTTTGAAGTTCGAATCGAAAGTGAAGCACCACGCTGACGGTGTGCTTGGGCGAATTTCTGAATCAGCTAAACCTAAATTTGAACGGTCGACTCCTTGTAAAAGTGACCACGATAATTGTTCCATTGATACCGTTCTTGAGACAACGAAAACAGCAAAAAAATTTAGTAAGGTGAAGGCTTAGAATAGAATTGAACGAAGAGAAAATTCTTTCATTCCGTAGAAATTATTCACCATTCGTTAATTTTCAACAGTTGAGACTGCTCTTCAAAGAAAGCTTACATTTTCTAATCTGACGGCACCTGGGGTTTAAAAGTTAATTTTCTTGTTTTACAGTGACGAATTTTTTCAACGCATAGAAACGTTTTTTGAACTCTTCGAATGTTAAACGTTTTATCCGGCGAGACACGCTTTTGGGAGGCAATTCTCAAAGTTCAGATACAGCACAGCTGTAAGGGGGTTAGTTACAACTTCAAAGGAAAATAGGAGTGAAAGAATATATCTTTAGGAAAAATATATCTTGCAACTAGCAGTACCGAGCCTGCCTTGGATTACTGAAAAATGAAGAAATTTCTTAGGAGTCGCTGTCCTAGTACGCTGTCGAGGATAAACTACTTGTACCTGCAGGTAGGTAGAAAAAATGATACCCCTGATGCAGACAGTACGATCTGAATATTTCCCGTGACCCAGACATCCTCAAACATTTGTACCAATAATCGCAGTAGCTTTTATGTCATAGACTTTGATGCTGTGACTCTACGAGTACAATATGGAAATTTTGCCTCGAACTTGTTTGTAACATCGTTGCTTTTGCTGTTACTGCTACACCTTGCACCTCACTAAGTGATATTAGAAGTCTACACATCTGAGTGTGCTGGCTCCTATGCAGTACTGGTTTGAGTGAGTAGCACAACGTTGGTTAGTCCTGTTGTGTTCCAATGCACTCAGTTGACTTGCAGAAAATTTTTATTACCTAGAAAGGGAGGTGTGATGTTCAGCCAAAACTCTGAATTTTTGGGGCTTTCCTGTACATTTTGTCAACCTAACGAATATTCGCGATCGCGCTGCCGTCTTTCTGTTGTCAACTGATAATTTAAGGCACATCCTGACACGCAACGCACTGTAACATACTGTAACATGCTGTAACATAACTGTTTAGTGACTATTGTACCATGCTGGCAATCGAGTTTCTGAAATCAAATACGGACAGGATACTGAACGTGTACGTTGCTGCTTATCGCCGTGTGCGGGTGACGCACGCTTGCTCATGCGCAGCTCCTGACACGAACTCTAGACAGCTCACCGAGTTGTTGTATCGAAGTTGGTACGAGCCTTCGCAGGGAAAATCTACTTCCTCTGTTATTTACACCGAACTTCCACAAATTTGGGTTTCGACATGCTTTCTTGCAATAGTTGAACTGTGTGGTCTTATTTTGAATATGGGTATGAACGAAATGCAACAAGACGTCATCTCCCACGCTGCACGAAGCGTGCTGAAAGCACGGTGCGTACCCCCCTGCCCCGACGCTGAAAGAATATTGATAAGTTGAACACCTTAAAACTTGACACTTTGAATGCGATTCTCCACGCAGGAAATATTTCATGTCAACAAATATTTCGCCTGAGTTTGAAATTGAAGGATTTTACTGCCACAAATTTGGTTATCCTATTCATTTTCCCCCTAATCCCAACTAGCTTATTCGAGTAATGAACACAAATTCTATAAACGCTTGAAAATTCGTATTCATACATGTTAGTACTTTCATTACGTTAGGTTAAATAATCGCGTGTACCATATATGGCGCACGTCGCAGTCAAAGTGTTAAATAAAATGTCACTAATCAAACGCTTCGAGAAAATGAGACCTCATGCCTCAAGTTGCCACACTTTGTGTTATGTGAGCCACACATGACGCAATCGATGGAAATGACTCACTTTTAACTATAGTTCAGTACGTTCGTCCACACCTTGTTTATCGCCAGCACGGTATGCGTCGCTGATGTTCTACGCTGTGAATTGCTCCTATCAGTAAGTTCGAACGGGATTACTTTCAAGATACTGAAATTTTCCCTGAACTATGACTAATCGAAAGTTGCTATTTTTAACTATTGATTTCTATACCGCAAGTTGTCTATGACGTCAAGATTCAGCTTCAACAGCTTTCGTCAAGTTCACAAAAATGCATTTTTTTGGGGAAAATTTTAAACTAGGGATTTGTGCGGGTTTTCGACAGTGTGGCGAAACAATAACAGAGTGAGAGGTAAATAAGAAGGATGCACCATTATTTTCGTTTATTATTCATTACTCTCGCTCTTCATGGGTATTTCTATGAAGAAACGATCGGCGACTATTCTTCTCAGCAAAACAGAATGAAACTGAACGCGTGTTTATTGAGTTGAAAATTTATTGTGACTCTTCCAAACATTGACGCTGAACTGTAATTCTTGTTCTTGAATTCTAGGAGAAGACAAAGAGCAGTCAGGACTTGCGACTCAGTAAGTAAAGCCTATTTGCGATCCATGAATGTACCTAGTTTCTTTAGAAAAAAGGGTAATTAGGACGAATTCATTCACCTAGTATGTGGGATATTTTGTGGCTGGATCAGTGAGTAAGGCATATTTGCACGTTTCCATGAATGTACCTAGTTTGTTCTGCAAAAAGGGTAGGCTTCTGCTCATTATCTAGTCAAGTGCTCTCAGCAGTTGCCGACGCAGAAAAACAATTAGAATATTCACTAAAAGAACATTTAGCAGTTTATCAGGCAAATACTTCGTTACCAGGATCGTCAGCGTTAATTCTTACTCTTAAAATAAATGAAGTAGGAGAACTTCAGCCCCATCGAAGCTAATTACCCTACGAAACAAAACTTTACTTCCGTTTTATTCTTAGTTTAAAACCTAAATTTCCCCCCTCCATCGTTATTAAATAAAAAATTTAGTGCTAGAACTTTGCTGTTGCTATTAGAGTTAGTTAAATGGACTATCATATTTGCCTTTCTTCAATATAATACTAGTAATAAATATACATGTATAACGCAAAAGCACAATTTCACAAGAATAATGGAAATTTTCCATTGTTTGCAATACAAGACATTGGGAGACAACTCTTAATTGCCAGGAATAAAAGTTACGTTACATCGTGTAGTTCAAACTAGGGAATTCTGGGGCATGTAAACTGGGAATTCTGGGGCACGTAAACTGGGAATTCTGGGGCACGTAAACTGGGAATTCTGGGGCACGTAAACTGGGCATTCTGGAGCCCGTAAACTGGGTATTCTGGAGCCCGTAAACTGGGCATTCTGGAGCCCGTAAACTGGGCATTCTGGGGCACGCAAACTGGGCATTCTGGGGCACGTAAACTGGGCATTCTGGGGCACGTAAACTGAGCATTCTGGGGCACGTAAACTGGGCATTCTGGGGCACTTAAACTGGGCACTCTGGGGCACTCAAACTGGGTATTCTAAAATACTCAAACTGGGTTTTCTGGAGCATTTAATCTGGATATTCTCGATTACTTTAAATGGGTATTCTGAAACATTTGAACTGGATATTCTGAAGCATTTGAACTGGATATTCTGAAGCATTTGAACTGGATATTCTGAAGCATTTGAGCTGGGCATCCTGAAAAATTTGAGCTGGGTATTCTGAAACATTTGCACTGGGTATTTTGAAACATTTGAACTGGGTATTCTGAAACATTTGAACTGGGTAATCTGTAACATTTGAACTGGGCATTCTGAAACATTTGAACTGGGTATTCTGAAACATTTGAACTNGGCGTATTTGAGCTGGATGTTCTGGAACATTTGAGCTGGATATTCTGGAACATTTAAACTGGGTCCTCAGAACTGCTGCTCAGACTACACTGTCTTCTGGTATGCGACTGACCGGCGATCACGGAGTACGTACAACCGGCGGACTTGTAGGCCGCGTGTTTGTTTGTTTAGGCTTACACGACAAACCGTGGGCTGCAAAGCCATTTGGAAGAAACTGCTTTCAGACGCTAGATCATAAGATAACCACTTTGTTTCAAGTTAATATGGGCAAAATGTATTCGAACATTTTAAATTGTAAAGATCATTTTCTCTAACTTCTATTAACCCGAGATTGTAAAACATCTTAACAGCCAAGTTCAGGGAATCTTCGAAACTGAACTCGAAATAACTGGGAATTAAATCTCTTATCTTTTCTGTAGATGCCAATGCAGTGGACTTGAAGTATTGAAGATTTTTCCATTCAAATGCTCTTCACCTACATTCCACAGACTATTCTATTCGTAATTTTGTAAGCATCACCCTTTAAATTATCCTAGGCGGGTCAAAGACGTAACACTCGCTGAAGATTACTGAAACAGAAAAATTATTCCCCAAGTTCCTATAAAAATACAAAATTGCCCATTCGTTGGAAAAAAATGCAGAACAAACGCTTTTCCAAGGTACTTGACATGCTTTGATGAGTGTTGAATTGTTTTGCGCTGATATATTCTGGGTCTCGATTAAGGTTAAATGTCTGAATTCCATTCTATGGGTGTTTCGCGGCCCACAATATTGCCAGAAATATAAAAGAGTGATTAAGCTTGGAGTAATTAAACTAAATTTGTATAAAATCTCGCAGCTTATGATTCAAACTTGCGAGCTACGCAGATTTTTGGCTGCAGCTCGGAATGCTCAAGGGAACGAGCGGAAGAAGTTCAGAACGTAAATTCCTAGTCCGTTCCTCAAACGAGAATCCCCTGAGTGGCATTGCGGAGCATCATTCACGTTGTGTGTAAGGTTTGTTACAAAAAAATAAGCACGCATATAACGAGGAATGTTCATTCCCAGCCACGTAATTTCGCGCACGTTCAAGGAAATGGCAACAAACGCCGGGGTATGAACAACGACATCCGATATCAGCAGTAAAACAAGGCAAGGGACAGTCGAAGATCTCATAAGTAGCATAAGTTAGGCATAGGTTTCTTTCACCTTGAGCATGGTTCCTGAATTGTGTTACGTAACATCGCGGCGTGACGCTATTGAGCGATATTTCAAGACTGAGGAAATAGAGGCAAATTTATATCAGAAAAAAAGGAAATCGGCCTGGTTTTGAAGCTTGCAGTGAATATACTACTGCGCATTAGGTGGATGTATTTACTCAGCCTGTATGATTGTTTTCCTGAGACCAATATGAGGGTGTACAGAGCATTTTGCCGAATGCACACATCAAAGTATTCAAATTTCGAATGAACGTCTGCATCTCCAATAGTACACGTTCACAGATAGAGGGTGACACAGAAGAACAACGGTAAGTTTTGAAAAGTGTAGCGGCAGCCAAATACATCTAAATAACGTAATTTTTTAAACATAGATAATTTGGATAACACTCTCTTAAAAGGCAAGTTGCAGGGGTTCAGTTGCTGCCAATACAATTTTTGTCGTTGGGGTTTTTCTATGATGACTGGATTTTTCAAAAGTTCCCGTTTTTGTGTATCACCCTGTACCAGCATTCTTGTCTCCCTCCTGCAGCCGCGCCGCCCTAATACCTCGTGAAACTTTCCCCTCGAGTACAGTCCTACGGAGCCACCGTAGTATCAAAACGAACGTTTAACGTTTCTTTTCTAAAATGGAACCTAGTCAACTACCAGACTTGTTCTTGTGCACCTCAAAAGTATGAAGTTATGAAATCTTGTGTCTTGCATCAAATGAAGCTTGTTTTTAAACAGGAAAGAAAGCGTGTTCCATTCACCCAATTGCTAATTCACTACATTCTACTAAGAGAACGAGCGCGAGAAGAACTAATTTTTCAAGTTGCCTGCCTGTTTATTCCAGTTACTTCTTTCGCGTCAACTGAAACGGCCGAGGGCGCAAAACTGAAATGCCTTGCCTGATATACGCGTTTCCAAGGACAATACGAAAGGGTCAAGGGGGTGTCGACGGCACTCATCGCGAGTTCTGGGCGATCGCTGCTACCGCTCTATGCGTTTGTCCGTTTTGCCTCAAAATAATCCTCTAAAAAGAAACGAGCGCTGCGTATCGATGTGCACGAGTTGCGGTAAATACCAATAAAGCCTTTATTAGAGGCATAAACGTCGGGGTTTTCAGGTACTTAACGCTTATGCATGTGAAGGAAAAGACAAGTGTATGAGCCTTGACGGCCTTTAAATATCATCACGTCGATGCTATAACTCGTCAGACGGCTGGTGTACGCTTGAGGCTGCACGCATTCGAGCGAAGTTTTTCTTCTCGCGAGGAAAACGAAGATCTGCGTTTCTGAAAGTGAACTGACAAACGTAGCTGTAGGAGAAGCCGTCTTTGGGGCGCCCCTAGCTAACGATCGAAACGTCCCTACAAAACAAAATCTTCTCCCCGCCGAAATAAGGAAGCAGAAACTGAAAATTGAACTCGCTCATATATACACTTCGATACTAGCTACCCACGTGTTTATTTTCGTCAGTGCAGCTTCCTTCCCCACTGTCCCCAAGAACAAATCCATTGAGATTACAGCCACACAGAACTCGGCTCTTTCCCCGACTCCTAAGGGAAGCGTTCTGAATCTTGCCTTTGCTCGGTTACGAGCGTACGCGTGTGAGTTTGTGTGCATATGTGTGTGTATTAATGTACGGCCTGGTATCTTGCGATCAAAGAACGCACACATGACCGTTTTCCTCGCAAACTTACACGTGCGTTTTCGCATCGCGCGTGCATTATGCCAGCACATGAGCGCAGAAGACCTAAAACCAAATGCCCTCTATGTGGTCTTCGTTGATGAATGTTTAACACGTGCGTTTGAGCGTGTAAGTTGGGCAGGATACTTGTACAGGGAACGTTTGGGTGAATGCGTGGCCCATAACAAAAATCAGCGTATGAAAGTGCCATCAGGTACCCATAACTGTGATGTATTGGAATCCATCGATTAAAGCTAGTTCGGATGGCGCTTTAAACCGAAGTATTATGAACTAGTTAAAGCTGGGAAGTTCAATTAAGTGAAGAAAATCGCAGGGATAAGAGTTCGGTCACAAAATGCGTTTATTGATGTTAGCGTTGCAACAATAAATAGGAAAAAACGTTATTTTGAACGACAGCCTTTTTAAAGATTGATGCAATACGTTCATTGTAAGCAGCAGTATGTTACAGTGCAAACTCGAGTGGGCTTTTGAGAAGGCAAACTGTAATGCACCGCATCCAGTCCGGACTGTAGACATGATGACTGTGCTTCACATTCTCCAATATGGATTGTAAACTGGTAGACTGTACTGCGCCTGTGGTTATACGGACTGTAGACTTGAAAGCTGAATTGCACTTCTTCTATTCGAACAATAGACTTTACTACATCTCTTCTAAACCGGCCTCTCGATCTTCGCCTAAACTCATGCTCAAATGATAATTTCATTCTACCAACGCTTAGAGAAAAAAACCCGCTGCGTTACCATTATCTTGTTCAGAGCATTAGTACGACGACGTCCATGACTGGTTTACGAGACATCAGTCTTAATCGATCTCGTCATGTGAAGAAATAGTGTTAAATTCGTTTACAAAATGCAAACGGGAGTGGTCACGATAGATCGCGAAATGTGATGTCAGACGACGACTTATGCTTAGAAGAGTAATTTTCAACAGCTCCGGTACAACGTGCGGTTCAAGAATGTTAAAAAATAGTCCAAACAATATATACATGTAATAATGACCCAGGCAACAGTTAAAACATTCCAAGTTGAACGCGACTCCATCACGTGACTGCAGAAAAATATCACCCTAATCTATTACTTGCCTCTTATTGCAATTGCTTCAATTCATTCAAGACGAATGGAAAAGATGAAGGTCAATGTAGATATTACCGGTACCATCAATTCTCAGAGTTACGGTACATATACATAACTCGAGTTGTGTCGAGACTTCATCTTCTAGGCAATACGTCACACGGCCAAGGCGGAGGGAGACGGGTTGGAAGGCACGATCAAGCAGTATGTTCGGCGTTAACGTTGATGTGCACTGAATGATCAAAAAGAGAAACGATCCCTACGTTATTGGGATGGGGGATGCGATATTACTGGGTGGTTATTAGGTTTCCTGTTTGTGAAACTGTTATGTTAGGTTCAGTTTTAAGTGAGGTTTTGTTACGTGTTTAAGCCAAGTCTTTGCTGAACAACCCTGTTTGAATTTAATGTCTTCATGTAGTTTAGTCCATAGTATTTATACAGCTAGAGAAGCGAATTTGTAATGAGCCATTCAATGAATTGAAAGGTTGTTCACCACAAATACTGTTTACAAGTACAATGAAACAGAGCTTTTTGTAGCATCCTTTCCATACCGATCAACTCGCAGCATCCAATCAAGATGCGTACTTTTATTCACGATAGCGATAGGATGCATAGTCATGTCGCAGAATTTCAAGCTATGATAGTGATTTTGTGCAGTATGTTCGGTCGAGAACGAGGCCAGCTTCTCATAAAATACATAACAGTTCACGGCGCTCGGGTGCGTCTTACCCCTAGTGGACTGATGCAAATTATGATTGGTGTTAAACAAGTGGTGTTCAGGGCTTGGTGGCGATCAGACGCACACGTGTGTTGTGCAAGGCGCATTGTGTTGGATAGAGCTCTCACACGTCCGTGCATGTGTGCGTCAAGTGACAACTACCCGCGCATGTGTGGCACGGTTACTGGCGCTGTCCTACCGACAAATAAATGCAAGTCGACGAAGAGCCAGAGGTGGGATGTAATATGTGAATTTTACAATTGTAGTTCGATAAAATTGTACATTTTATGTATTTTTTAGCTAGGTATGGATGATAAGCAAGGTCGAGCTCGCAAGCTTCAAATTAATGATTGTGTTTTTCTCCATCATTGGTCTTCAGCATTATTGTTATTATCGTTATATTTTTTAGTTTCAAGCTCCCTATCCACATGAAATGTGATGCAAAGAGAGTAAAGAGAAGAAGGAATCATTTAGTATGAACTGTAGAGAACATTTAATTTATGCACAGGTATATTCCCCAACGGATTCCCGGCCCATACAAACAGCAAGTTAAAAAGGAAATAGCGATGAAGGTGTAAAAATTGAAAGAAGCAAACTGGGCACGAAAGATAGAAGTCCCGCAGGCCTATCTATAGCTGAGATTACCTTACAGTGCTCTCCTGGGGTCACCAGTCGCCATAGCATAAAATAGACCTACTTAACTAACCTAACTCTACTACCGCCTACCCTAGCTATGCCCTTGAGGGGCGTGCTCATGACACAAAATACGATTCATATGTCAGTTAATTTGAGGAAAGATACTCTCCCAACACGATTTGAGCGGCCGAAAGCTTCGAAGAAACTAGGAACGGTGTCAAAAAATTACAACTGAATTGCATGCGTTTCCTCGCTCCGAGAGTACTCGGCTGAGAGTATACACGCAAGGCACGTGATGTTGAGGACGTGTTGTCCGTGACGGGCACATTTCTGCGCCAGGCGGAAAACCAGCCCGCGTATGAGAAAGCCCTCGTACGCGTGTACTTAGGCTCGCATTACTACGCACGTGCGGCGTTCGCATACATGAACGTGTCCGTTTCAGCTCTCCATCTCCCTCGCTTTCCTTCTCTCTCTATTCTCAGGGACGATTTAAGGGAGTCAAAGGGAAGGCAGAGAAGTGAAGGAGCGGCAGAGAAGTGAAGGAGCGGCAGAGAAGAGAAGGGCGGTAGAGAAGTGAAGATAGAGATGGGGGAATGATCGAAGGATCGGCAGGGGAGTGAAGGGGTGGCAGGGAGAGAAGAGGTGGCAGGGATTGAAGGGGTGGCAGGGGAGTGAAGAGAAGGCGAGGGAGTGAAGGGAAGGCGGGGGAGTGAAGGGGAGGCAATTGAGGCAGGGAGGAATGAAGAACTCTTCATATCCATAAATTCAACCAAGAGCAACAGCGCTCACTGTGCTTCATTCGGAATACATGAAGACGACCGAGAGTGGGAAAGGAACTGTTGCGTGATGTTTTTACCACATGTTTCGTTCGTAATCAAGTGCACTCGTACACACACACACATTTACATAGAAAATGCCACTATTACGAAGTTATTCTTTTGGACTATGTAATTCTGAAGTACTACGAGATTTGATTGTCAGGTTTAAGTATAATACTTTGTGTAAATATGCGTAGTTATGGGTGTAGTGCATGGGAATGTGTTACGTGTCAGGTAATACATTGCATGAGGTAATTATTTACAAAAAGTTATTTAAATAAGGTATGATGATACATACGTAGATTCTCGTATAGTATTGTTGAAGATACTATCGAAGCTTCGCGGTTGACATCTTTTGATACTCCCCTCTCCCCCTGCGTGACAAAATTTCTCACACCGACACCTCTAACTACTGGCTATCGCTTTCACATACGGTCCAAATGTTTGTATACGGTCCCGATGTTTATACAGCGCGCAAAATGTTTTTCCTTTTATTAGCACTGCCACTTACCTCTACTAATTGCCTCTTATTGCTGCTTCACTTGTGTAGTTTGCTACCGGATTCGCGCGATCACATTCGCTCATTTGCGTGACTGAACCGTGCGTCATGGCTCAAATTTAGCGATTTTCTACAAGGCGGCGGGAGCTCGAACATTCTTTCCCAGTTATGGTGCTTGATTTAAGCATATTGAGATACGTGAAAATCGTATAACAAGTATATAAGATGCTTATTTTCAATGTTATTACCTCTAGTAACCTTATTCTACAATACAATAATACTCAGTTTGTTGTTTGCTTTGCCTCTCCGTCTGTCACATCAGGATGTCACTGGAAAACATTACTGTAAGCCACACTCCTATACGATGGTGTCGTAGATAGGATGCTGAATATAGTATAATAATTGAATTCAACCTAAAGGAACTTGAATTTTTATTAAATATAGCACGATAGTTTCGGTTAACCTAGTTTGGGTATGAATAGTTGATTTTAAAAGAAATGAAGTGGTACATTTGTAACCTACTACATGTCTCACTGTATACAAACATGCCATTCATTTTAAGAATAAATATAGCAAGTCCCGTCATTGTAAACGGGACTTACTAGTTCCACATAAAAAATCGACTGAAGTTAAATATATACTGATAATTATATAATTAATAATGATAAAGCATTTAACAACGTAAATGTAAAAAAAATAGTTTAAAAATCATACTGTTAATAAAATGGACTTGAAAAACATGAATACAGACTGCGTATTCGCGACAGAAATTCAGTTAATCATGGAATTTTGTGATTCGCTAATAAAGAATATAACTATATCAATTATCTGGTCAATTTTATTTCGTACTAATTATCTTCACCTAATGTTGAGAACAGCGAGGCTTTCTTCACTCAACAACGGTGGGAGCTGCAGTAAAGTTTGGCGTGCAAGAACGACTGCGATAACTAAATAATTAACGTTAGAGCAACACGAGACGCATCGGATAAAGAGGCTCTGAAGACAGATCCAATCAAAGTCAAAGCAGCAATGAAATCCAGACAGTGAAATGATGATCATTGATCAGTAGTTCTGTATATTTTATTGCATTCTAAATGGCTAAACATATGTTAGTCTTTTGGTGACCCGTGGTTGCCCTCAACCTGTTGAGGTGTGATATAACGAATGCAGGTAAGAAATAAAATTTAGGTGAATAAATTTCCCCGACTTTGAAACTCTAATTGCACGAATATTATTAACTGCTGAAAGTGAAACATGAAACAAATTATTTTTTAGCAGCGCATGAAGTATAATGAGATCAAAGGTAATCATATTAGAATTACACATTAAATTACTCAAGTGAACGGTGCCAATTAAATAAATTAAATAATATTGCTCGTATGAAATTCAAGTACTAAGGTGAAAGACTGACGGGGACCAGCAATACCACAGGGATGACAGTTCAGTTTTTTAGAATAATGTCAAAGGACGAACTCCTCGCACAACATCAAGGATTTTAGTGCATTTTTTAATATCGTACTCGATGAACTTCTTGATGTGCTGAATCATCGGCAGTCACGTTTAAAAAATATAGGTATAGCACAGGCAGAGAGTGATAGACGACATTACGTGAAATACTGAAGGATTTCAGGTATTATACGAAATGATTAATTCACTCAGTCGTTAGGTTACGATAGGTTACGTTAGATTTGGTTACTCAACTAGTGTAAAGTGGACCTCCAAATTTTAGTCATTACATTCAATGACTACAATTTTGGTCCTACCGTGTAACGCCTGGAATTTTTACGCAATTCATGTCATGACTGGTTCCATCATCTGCCCGTAACATATACACATAAAAAATTTAACCAAATTAATGACATTGCAACATACCTATTAATGCCTTGCTGTTTCATTTAAAACGAAAATGCAATGGTTAGCAATGATATCTCAAGGCAATAATTCCCTCCCGTATTCTCGATATTCTCAGTTCTGAACATTGCAGTCCCTATGACATGTTTGTATAGACGTGAATTCCACAATAAAATACTAATAAAAGAACTCGCTAGCACGCGTAATGTACCAGTTACAGCACACAAAGATAACTTATTAGCCGACAGAACTTCACAACATTTCTACCAGCACAACCCAATATGATTTCACGTACACTAGCATGAATAAAATATTCGATTCCCGAGGCCCTGAGCTCACTTCGTCGCTGAAATGGACGAATAAACCTGAAATGCCAATGATAAAACTGGAAAATCACCAGCCTGGATACTGGCAGCACTTTGTTCTGGCACCAGCGGCCCCATGGCGCGGCAGAAACAGTCGATAAGATGAATTAAGTATGACTGACCGGTGAACTGCAGCGGCTGCCAATAATCAGATGCGTTCTAGTCTTCCATTGGTTTCTGGTGGAACAAATTAGCGGGTTCCCGAGCAGTTAAAATAACAGGGAGGAAGTTAATTGGGCGCGGTGCAGACGGTACTGCACTGGGTCGCCGAGCTGTATTCAAGTTTTACTGCACACAATTAATACGGTTTGACGTGAACAAAATTATGTTTGACAGGCGTGACTTTACGAGAAATTGACAAGTACTCCGTGAATGTGAAAATCCCACTTAGTAACACACAAGTTTTTTTCGAGTTCTCGTTTGTATTCTTTTGGAGTGTCAGGAACAATTAGACTTCAACGCTCGAAAGCTAAAGCAATGAGGGCGGTAGTGAAATGAAAAGCAAGAAATTATGACAGACAAGGCTATAGCAGCACGCACACTAAAAATTCCAGTGCATGCACGTGGTTCATTATTATCAGCGATACCTAAGGGCTCCACAGCTATAAACCTGTGGAAAAGAAGACGATGTTCGCTGTTGTGTAGAGTTAGAGAGCATATGCTACGAATCAAGAAGCTTTCTGTCTGAGTATGTTAAGAGCGAAAGTAAGGTTTCGACCATCGAGGTTCTATTTTGTAAAAAATAAAACACAACGTCAAAAAGGACATTTTTTTTCTTCCTTATTGAAGGCCTACTAAGGACCGTACGCAGTTTGAAGCTGCGGTCGCGAAATCACTCAGATCGTGTTGAATTAACTAAGAAATATTCGACGAAATCACATTCAACTGAAAACTGTCGCTAATACTCTCGCGACAATATATTGATCAATACAGCACTGTGTCGTGTACCTTAGTGTTTGCGCTCTAGGTCAGACGAGTGGTGATTTTATGGAATTAAAGAAGAAAGGGATTCTTGGTTCTCTCGCTCCAGACATTCCTCATAAAAGAGCAAGACATCCTCCCTGAGCTAGCAGCCCCTAATTAACAGATGCATCGCTATACGTCAGCAGAGTCAGTTCAGTCAGCAAGCATGCATCTCTATTCACTCAGCCCTCATGGTGTTGTACAGAAAATTGCAGTCAAGCATCACTTTCAAATCAAGCTGCACTTGATCATCGTGCATGCGCACTTTCTATTCGTTACTGGACTAATAAAACCTAGATAATCTTTCGAAAAATTCCCAAAGATATACAACAACTAATGATATAGTTGACAATGATGTGTCACGCACGTTGACACAATAATACCGCACTCAAATCAAAATACACACAAAATAAGCCGGCTCGAATGTCGGAATGAAATAATTCTTCCTGTCGAAGCATGTTTAAAGTGCCTATTCTCATACATACCATTAACGAAAGTGGACGACATGGTTTTTATTCCAGAAATATAACACACACGAGAAAGAATGCAAAAAAAAATGTGGACGAAGCGCATGGTACAATTTTATCAGTGAAAGAGCCTTGACTTCAGCTGCAGGGCTCCGACGACACTCGACAAAACGACACAATTTGTTTGAAAGCAGTGTTTACCACGCGAAAAACTCGTGTTTGTTCGCGTGGCACACAAGCGCAGTCACAGTATACGGCTCGCCTGCTTCTCGCGTGCACGCACAAATTTAGCCGTTTTGAAGGACGAATTATTCTGAGAGTGTAATTTCCCTCATTAACAAAAAGATGAGCCGCGCATGTCGAGAACACGGAACATGAATGATTACTTTCTGGTATGCCCTCGACAACCACTAAGTCCTGCTACTTACATTTACCAGCTTTACGCACGTGCACACGAACCTAAGCGTAGCGACGTACGTATTTCTTCAAGAGTTTAACTTCCCCCAATAAAATAAGACGAACAGCGTCTAAAATACGTAACGTGGACGATTTTCTTTGATGCAAAATCTTGATACCCAGGCCCCGCCTGATGCCCAGGCAATTAGCACGGAGCAGCAGTTCTTTAAGGATTCAGGTCGGGAATCCAGCTTAAAATACATGCAGTTAGGAGATCGCTAATTGGCACACGAATGCAGTACGTTAACGAACACCTCACGGCGCAAATTCATCCAAACAATTGTAGGAGTTAAACAAATATATGAGTCACAAGCAAAATGGAATTGTTTGACAAGGCGTAGATTATGGCACCTAAATAATGTCTCTGTTTTAAAGTTTTTGAAAACGCAGCAGGTGACGTCCAGCGCCTTGTGTGTCTAATTTCACGGCATTCGTAAAAACAATTCAATTTCTGTGCGAGTAATTGATGTTTCAATCCTTTTGATTTAGAGTATTTCCTCAACGCAAAGTTTAGTTTTTCTAGTCTGCAGCATATGTCTAATAGGTCATCAAAGACATAAAAAATACAAACAGATGTGTCAAATACTTAGAAAAGAGGCTAAAAGCATGGCTGTAACTCATGTCACCTCAGTTTCCAAGTAACATTATCCTCAGGTTTTGTAAAGCTCTTTGAGACGTAACGTGCCAATGGCAGCAAGAGGGTACGACAGGCGAGGTCTCTCCACAACAAACACAACATACGTCGTACACCGTAAGAGAGAATTGCTATTGCGATCACGCACGCGCTCAAGTGCGTATGAGCACAGGGACCTCAGGCTCGAGTGCATATTAGCACCCTTTACATACTGACTCGAGTGTGAGGGGGTGTACTTTGACCACAGGTCCTGGCGGGTGCTGAAATCGCGCTTGGAGATCGTTCAACGACGGCGTGCATTTTAACAGGGTGGGTTTGTGGCGTGCAAATTCGTTCAATTCCAACGATTGCGCGACTTTACGTAATAAAACTGATGAGGTCCAACGAATTCCATGTGCTATGTCAGAAGCAAAAAATGACAGGATTAGAAAAAGAAAGAACAACGAACAAAAATTCAATTTTTTTCTTGGACTTTCATGGGTGAAAACCGGTTTAAATTTCGTCGACAAGTAACAGAATATTTCAAGGCTGATAAATACAGTAAAACAGACTCGAATTACTTCAGGTACATATACATATGGCCCGCGGGGAGAAAGGGGAAGGCAGTATAGGAAGATCATTCCAAAACAGGCTATGACTGAAGTATATTACTTAATACAAGGCGAGTCTTCCAGTATGCAAAAATGTGTGTGAATCAATTAAAAAATTAAATTTTTATCAGGTACGAGAATATGTTGAAGATACGGAAAATATTAGAGGGGATTGCATTAAATTTTCAGAGGTAAAACTGTACTTCAACTACAAAAAGATTTTTTTTTCAAATCCATTAATTTGTGAAATGCACTTATTTATCTCGTATATTGTCTGTAATGAAAATAATGACTTTAATATTTCAACAGATAAAGAAACAAGCGGTTAAATAGAGTTAAACTAAAATGCTCTTTCAAAAAATCTTGCTGCAATTTAATCATCAGTTTTAGAATATCTTCATTGGTCTCATTATCAAAGTATCTTGTCTCTTTTTATACGTACACCTGCGTTCAGATAAAAACGAGACTTAAATGTACAAGAACCCGCCACTGGCAATGTATTGAATCAGTTTGGTTGCAATGTTTCGAGAAAATATTCGCACGAGAAACTACTTGAACAACACGTTCATATCACCACGAGGAGAAAATTATTACAAAAAAAACAGAGTTGTTCGAAATTTAAAGCTGCCACAGAGACCCACGCTTAGTCGCTGCAGCTGACTGTGTATTAGGCACCACAGGGGCACATGCGAGGCAGTTCCCCGCCACAAGTAGCACATAGTGCAACTCTGCACGCGCGTTTGAAAGAGCAGTTCTTAATGAAGCACAAATGCAAAGTGTATGTTGCGTTCATAGCATCCTGTTTTATATCAGAGTTCAGTTAAAATCTAATATAATTTTCGTCCAACTGTATTCAATAGATCAATCTGCACATGAAGTTTGATTTCATTTTACACGGCAGTTCAGTCTGTATCGAACGATTTATTTATCATATGGACGTATAATATATGATGTTCGAGTGCAGGGTTGAGAGGTTATATCAGTCCACACACTAACATGCAATAGGAAGCACGCTTTCAACATTATAGCTGTTCTTTGCCGAGATATGAATCGTTCATCTAACACACTATGTTATCAATTGCAAGGCACTGTGCAACACGTAATGCTACACTCGTGCTAGTACCAGTGTTACTACACTGATAATAGCATTACAACACCGGTAGCAGCGTTACTGCACTGGTAACAGCGTTACTACACTGTAACAGCGTTACTACACCGGTAACAGCGTTACTACACCGGTAACAGCGTTACTACACCGGAAACAGCGTTACTACGCCTGTAACACCGTTACTTCACTGGTAACAGCGTTACTTCAGTGGTAACAGTGTTACTACGCCTGTAACACCGTTACTTCACTGGTAACAGCGTTACTTCAGTAGTAACAGTGTTACTTCACTGGTAACGACGTTACTACACCGGTAACAGCGTTGCTACACCGATAACAGCGTTACTACACCGGTAACAGCGTTACTACACTGGTAACAGCGTTACTACACCGGAAACCGTTACTACGCCTGTAACACCGTTACTTCACTGGTAACAGCGTTACTTCAGTGGTAGCAGTGTTACTTCACTGGCAACAGCGTTACTCTGGTAACAGTGCAGTGTCTACGGCAGGCCCGGTCATCGTAACAGGCATCTAGTAGCACCAGCACCAGCTCGTGAGCTTGGCTCCGGCTGCAGCACCTCGCTGTCACCAGCCTTCAATGAGGCGGCCTTCAGGCCTGACGCAGTCGACAGCTAGGCCTCTAGCCAGAGCGAGGGGACTGAGAAGTTCCTACCGTTGAAAGGAAAAGGTTTGTTTCACAGTAAGACAACCACCTCGACAAGGAGGAAATATTTCAGTAGACTATTGATATTTTGTCACTTCTAGATGAGTAGTAGTGGGAATGGCATAGATTGCAGCGCTTCGGTGACTCTGACTAGGCCGCGCTGAGAGAGAAGGGACTATTTAGTATGGGCTCTAGAAACGGAGAATCAATGCACAGGGTGTGTTCCTACACTGGATCCCCTGCACATGGAAACAGTAAGTTAAGAATGTAGAAGAAGAAAAGAGAAAGAAGAGATGGTGAAGAAGGTTGGTGCAAAAATTGAAGGAAGTAAAGTGGTCACGAGAGACATAAATCCCGAAGGCCTATCTGTGGTTGAGGTAACTTAACAGTGCCCCCTAAGGTTGTTAGTCCCCAAAGCATACCATAGACGAACCTAACTAATATAAGCTTCTAGAAAACTATTTTCCCAATGAAATAGAGCAGTGGAGAAGACAGATTTTAATATGGACTCACAACACACAAGCGTAAGATAAAACGTGATGGATTCAGCCAGAGAGAGATGACGTGTCTGGTGTCCGGCAAAATGAGGACTCCGAAATTACCTCTTAGTGTGGATCTCATTCAACTGAGCCCCTGGTGTTAGCATTAAAGCGTCAACGCGTCGGCAGGAACACGAAAGACGAGCGGTTAAAAGTGCAAGGACAAAATTCACGGGAAACAAAGAATGCGAATGCGAATGCAATCTAAGCGTACCCAGGAGCATATGCATACGCGGAACAAATGTATGAGCAGGTTTCAATTGCTGAGACACACAGGAAGGAAGTTTAATGGAATCCACACAAACACAACACCCAATTAAGCAGCATGCGTACGTGTAACAGGTAACATGGAGTCCCACTTGTTGCGCCACCGAATCTCTGACAGAATGATCACGTGCAGAGGCAAAGATGATCCCTCAACTTGAAGGGGGAGAGCCCAGGGCTGCGTACGTACGTCGAACACAACACTCCCGACGACTTCGACGCTCGCACTTCCGTACAACGGGCCCTGGTAGGAGCTGAGGGGAAGGGGGAGGGCGAGTCGCACCGTTGTTTGCGGTAGCCAAGCACGCGCAAAGCAAGGTCGGTCGTCCAGTGAAACTGCACGGCAACTCCAGGTCCGGCCTAGCGATCGAGGCGCTCTCGAGTGCTCTTTTTTTTAGGTGGCCGGCCCAGACGTACTGTGACTTTTTGCCGCTGCAAAGCGAGTTGTGTCATTTGCAGGGCTGGTTTGGGTCGATTTGCCATGAAATCCAACTGTTATGAGAGCGACTTGAAGACACGAGATATGAATGAATTGGCTTTCCGAGTTTGACGTTTGTTTTTAGGCTCGTAATAAACTCTTATTTTATTTAAGCATTTACTACTGCAAATTGATGCTGTGTCATAATAATAGACGACACACTTCGATTATTGGATCGTTGATTAGTAAAGTTTAGCGTGCAAAGTTTTACGTCTCGAAGTGCTCTTAAGAGATGCCTCGTGGCAGAGAAGTACACGCTTTCAATAAAAAAAGCACACACACTTTATCAAACGTCGGCAGCAGACCATCAGAAGCAAGGTGGTAATTAAAAATCCTCATCGTGCACAGCTACTTATTCTGTCCCGGAAGGTCAAGTTGCTGAAATGGCATGCGTGCAGAATGTACGTAATATGTACTACCACACGTCAGGAAAACGATACGTTAGTGTGTACTATTCATGTACTTTGTAACTTAGTGTAAAATTAACGTCCAAGATTGGACACCTTCGACGTGGTTTGGGCCCTCTTGTTCAGGCCACACTAATGTGCCGCCTTTTAGCATCGCAAGGGCAACACTGTGCGCTGTATATCGTGTAATTCAGAATAAAATTAACATTTGACTGAAAGAAAATATAATAGTGTGCACTGAAGTTATGCTGTGTATCCTAGCACGAAGTTAAGATAATGTATGGAGATACCATCCATGATAACACCACTTTAGCCATCGACCACTACACACACACATACACTCATCTACTCTCATATTTATTCACATGCACACACACACACATACGACTGCACAGAAGCGCACACCATGCCACACACCTGCCGTCCCAAGAGAGTATCATTTCACGTCGGTCAGCTGCAACATAGGCACGTTCAAATTTAACTTCAAATTAAAAGAAGCGCGTGCAGCTCGCCTGTGTGGGCACACTCGGCACTGCGCCTGCTCCTCTACACTTGTGCAAGTGACTGTGTTTTAGTGAATTTTTCAAACCCATGTTCACGCAGGTGAAAAACATGTTCACGCAAATGAAAAACATGTTCACGCAGTTGAAAAACATGTCTACGCAGTTGAAAAACATGTTCACGCAGATAAAAAACATGTTCACGCAGTTGAAAAACATGTTCACGCAGTTGAAAAACTTGTTCACGCAGTTGAAAAACATGTTCACGCAGTTGAAAAACATGTTCACGCATAGGAAAAACATGTTCACGCAGATAAAAAACATGTTCATGTAGACCAAAGTATGTTCACGGAGACGAAAAATTTGTTCACGTAGGTGAAGCACACGTTCAGCTATAGCGATAACAACGAAAAGAAACACAAAAATATAAAGAAACGCACACACACAGCACTCAGCATGCCCATTCCAAATGACGGTACTAAAATAAGTGAAAAAACGGTAGACTCTTCAAAACGACCCGTCGTTCTCCAGCCCCGCATCTCTTATTGTTGCAACACGATGACTGCGTTGAAGGCTTTCGATATTTTTATCATTACATCCCAGAGGAAAAATTTCACGCCGAGTCGATAAATACATAAACCAATCGATATAAATACTCGGGCGGCCAAAATTATACACATTTATAAATACCCCAGCGGAAAAGTTTGACTGGGTCATAATTCCGTCCGACTACCCAAGCACCCACATCGCTGCCCAGGCATGAGGAATTTTCACAGGCGTAAGGAATTTTCCGAGCGCAATGTTACGTTCTTGGGTCTCAAATTAATTTGAACTCATTGTTCACCGCACTAGCAGCTCGCTGCTTACTGCATGTTTTGACTTTCGTGTGATGGATCATACGCACGTGAATGGACGACGTGGAAATCAAGACGTTTTCTCTATGCACAATGTTGCGCACAATTGAAAAATAGGTTGAAGCAAATCCAGCGAGCTTCTCCTATTTTGTTCTACCGCTTGTGTAGTAGCTAACAATAATAGCTAAGAATAACCAATAATACCGTTTATGTAATAAATATAGTATAACAGCTTTATTCGAGTAACAGATTCGTGGAACAGCTGGCAGCTTATAGAAGAATTCTTGTCAAGCAATTTAATTTAACAGACACCTAGAAAATTAGCTAATTTCAGGAAGTTTTGTTTTAACGAATGATGAATGAGCTTCGGTTTGAGACGTTCACATTTCATGTTCAAACTGTAAATATTTAATTTGTAATTCAGACTTCTATAACTAGTTAGGGTTCATATGTCACCTCCCATGAGAGTGGCCACGTCCCACTGCCTCTCAACCAAGGCCACTCAGCAAGGCCACTCAGCAAGGCCACTCAGCAAGGCTACTCAGCAAGGCCACTCAGCAAGGCCACTCAGCAAGGCCACTCAGCAAGGCACCTCAACAAGGCCACTCAGCAAGGCGCCTCAGCAAGTCACCTAAGCAAGGCGCCTCAGCAAGGCGCCTCAGCAAGGCGCCTCAGCAAGGCGCCTCAGCAAGGCACCTCAGCAAGGCCACTCAGCAAGGCGCCTCAGCAAGTCACCTCAGCAAGGCGCCTCAGCAAGGCGCCTCAACAAGGCCACTCAGCAAGTCACCTCAGCAAGGCCACTCACACGACCACTCACCCGACCACTCACAAACAACCAAACTCCACTCCAACAAACTAGCTCCCAAAAGGTTCATGCTAGTGCGGCTAGACGCGGAAATGACCGAGTTGCCGCAGTACCTTCACACCTGTGGCTGCTGCGTCGCTGTACCTTCAGCATTCGCCGTCCAGTGCTCACCTGCCGATGTTTTTCTTTAGCTGTGGTCCGACTGTCCGATTATCCTATGCCTTTGAACTTGTAGCCCGGCCACCTAATAACTAATAATATTATCTCAATGCCGTCCGTCCCATACTGTACAACCTTTGCACCTACAATCTCACATCCCTGCAGATCTACAATAACGCTCACTTCCGCAATACGCTCACCAATACGCTAAAGATCTCGCACACCTGCACATCACACACCTACACACCTATAAACTGACCTACAATCTCAGGAGCCCGAACAATCATACTCACCTCTCCACTCATGCACCACCCTGCCGTACCACACGCTATGACCCACACACCTACCCACCACACGCTAT